>ML685917.1:1350887-1573330 GCA_007922175.1 Pelusios castaneus | reverse complement strand
ATATATATATATATATATATATATATATATATATATATATATATATAAATATAAATTTACAAAGGGCATTTAAAAAATTTTCTTGCAGTTTTAGTAATTATCTAGTGTGATAATACACATTGTGACAGTTTTCTGATATATCCATTACTCTGGTGTATTTCTATTCAATATAGCAAATATCTGTATAAACAATGAGAGTGTAAAAATAGAATTTAGAATTAGGTTGTATGCTCCTTGGGGCAGGGACTAAGTCTTCCTTTATGTTTTGTAAAGCACCTAGCACAATGGGATTCTAATGCCAACGGGTGTCTGAGAACTACAGTGATAAAGTTAAGAGATGATGATGGAGATGCAGAGCCAAAACTTCACCTTTAGCTGAGAAGCATGAGTACAAAAGTGCCATGAAGCTCACTTTTCCACTCCCTGAGGCTACTCTGTGCCTGGCTATTGCCCAGGCACGCTCCCCCACCAACTGCCAACAATGCAGAGGGCCCAAAATCAGAGCTGGTGAATGATTGGTTGATTTATCAACCAATTACATCCTCTGTGCTGACAGGGGGAGGGGAATAGGAGCCTCTATGTTGATTATCTTTGTATTGGAATGATTTTAAGATGGGTACAGTCTCTCTGGGCTATTGAAGCCAACAGAAAGATTCATTATCTATGGAGTCGACAAATAGTTCTGTTAATTTCAGTGTTGGTTGAACAAGGTGCTATCTGATCAGTTTCTGCTGGCAATGGGTGCAAAATGGCTGAACTACATAAGAAGATCTGCTAATCAAGCTATTCAGGAATGACCTAAAATATTGTAAAAATATAAATACATTTAATTACCTAAATAAAAATTCCTATTTGTGGTAGCCAGACTTAAAATTACTATATAAATGTTGATTTTAGTCATCCCTAAGTGTATATTGAGCTATTAGGTATAAAAGAGGAAATTATTCTAAAGCATGAGAGAGAAAAAGCTCAGGATTGCTAGGAATGGACATTGGCAGGCATGACTCCAAAGCAATGCAGGTTTTTGTGTTGGGGTGTGGGTGGCTGTGTTCAGACACATATATAAAATAGATTATATATTTGGTACTAACTTTGTATTTTCCCTGAAGTTTGCCAAATCTTTTAACACAGACATTCTCACTTGTAAGATATTGGTACTTTAATTACGGAATGTATAGGAAATGCTTCTGGTTTGAAAAAGAAAATAGTGTCTGTATGGTATCCCACAATACGGTGTGTCCCAACTGTAAACATTACCTTTTTTTTTGTGCATGTAACACTTCATTCTGTTCTTGCGTCACGTCACCTAGGGCTACTACGTCTGAACCATCGCCTGCATCTTAACCTAAACTGCAGATTTGCAATTACAGTACAACTGAAGAAAGCTCTAGCATGGAAGCTGACTGGTAGTAATAGGACAGCACTCACCATTGTGCCACAAATGCATTTATTAAATGCAGAAATATATATTTCTATAAAGGCCAAACTCCTGTTTTTATGTTCCTTTATTGTCATTACATTGTATGATATTGTAAGATTATTTTTATTCTAATTTGCATTATAAAATGTTCTCTCCTACTTAAAGGCATAAATATAACAACTTTGTATAAAGGTAGCTTTCTAGATTTTTATTTCTTTTATAAAAAGTCTAAATAGTGGGAGTACCATTGCCAAATTGTTTATAAAATTTCCATGAATTTCACCCTGTTTTGGTTAACTTCTACAAACATTCCATGTTTCTCTTTGTGACAAAATTGACACTTTCTGAATAGTGCAGTATTTTTAGGCTGTTCCAAATCAGCATATTAGGATTTTAATTTAATTTCGGTCTACATTTTCATTACTGACAACTGACCAAATGTTCATTTTTTAAAAATGTATTATTGTAATATTGACAACATTGTCCCTCTCTCATCAGTGCCAACTTCATTTTTAAAAAATTGTAGCATGGCAATAAAAATGATTTTACATTGTAGATGTGGATTTCTTGTTTAAGACTGGGTTATGATTTTCATTATTCAGTATTGGGTGTGTTGCATCTTCAGTCCAATGGAAAGATATATGTTCTTTTTCGCCATTGTCCCTGGCATACCATAGCTCAGTAGTTCCCAACCTTTTCAGTAACAGCACACTTCAGTGAAACAAACAATGCCATGGCACACCCACTTTTTTCAGCAGAATCGATTGCACATAAAGGTCACATTTACTTACATTTACTATGGTTACGGTCTTACTAGAGAGGTTTGCAACTTAGTGCATATAACAAGCTAAAGAAGAGTCAAATGCATTGTTTCAAATCCACTGGAAAAAAAAGTCATCTCAATTTTACCCTTTGGCCACCTGCATTTAGAATGTTCACATTTTAGAATCGAAAGACCGATACCTCACTTTTAATTTGATCATTAATTTTCATGAGTTTTATGAGTTGTAATTTTGGTTGGATAGAAAATGGTTTAAGATGAAACAATGTTTGTTTTACATTGATTTTCATTACCTTTATACAAAATTTCATGACACACTTAAACAGTTCACATGGCACACTGGTTGAAAACCACTGCCGTAGTTACACATTGTTAGCTAATAGGGAAAATTAAATGATTAGCGTCATCTCACTTATCACCTCTACTCTACTTACTTAGTAATACTAGGATATATAATTCCTTAAATTTTGGAAACTTTCTATGGTAGTCTTGTAAGTATGAGTTGTTTTTTCAGTGTGGTGCCAGTTAATTGATACATACCCTCTATTTCTTGAAATAAATAATTAGTTCTATAGAAAATGCACTGTCTTGTTCAAGATAGATAGCATAATTGGGTTGAAAATTATCCCATTAACCACAAGAAGTTAATTTGTCATGACTGAATTAACAGCACCAGTAAAAGTATTAAAACAGCCTTGTAAAATGCCAGTGTGAAGGACTATAAACTTTAACCCGCACTAGCTCAGTACATTTAAATTCAAGGTTTTGTTGTGATTGTCTGCTTGCCATTCTGTAAGTTCTGTTGCTCACTGTGGACTTAAAGATTGTGATCTGAAGTAAGCTTCAGGATTTCAACTGTACAGGCTGTCAGCAGTATTCTTGATAAGAACAGTGGCACTGGAGAGAGGAAAAATTACGTACCATTATCCCCATGCAACATTTACCGGTTCAGCAGTAAGCATAGTGCCTGCTTATTGTACTGATGAAGCCCTACTGATAGAAATGTAGTCATTTACACTCTGATTAAACCATCCATCCATATGCAGCTAAGCACTTAAGCATGTGCTTAACTCTAAGCCCTTCGTTGTGTTTCACTGACTTCATAGAATGATAAAAGTACAGGGGGGAAGGACCCAATGGTTAAAGTATAATTTGACAGGCCCCGGAACCCTCCTAATCTCCGTGCCCCCTTCATGCATGTGTGGGCCCCAGCCCAGGTAGGCAACCACTTCTCAGTACCATATGCATCAGTTATCACTCCATAAAAATATTTATAATTTTATACGGCATTTATGTTTATATCAATTATTGTCACAAACTAGCAAACACTGCATAACACAAGTATTGTGATCTTTATATTCCCAATATGCACATTTCACTTCATTAAATGCAATGCAAAACTTGGAACACAAAGGTTATGTCTACACTTGCTAAAATTAGTTCGAATTTTAGTTAGTTCAAACTAACTAATTCAAACTAATCTTAGTTAGTTTGAATGAGCTTAATTCGAACTAGAAAAAGTTAGTTTGAACTAAGCAAGTGCCATTCATGGCACTTGCTTAGTTCAAATTAGTGAGCCCCATTCATTTCAATGGCCGGTTAGTTCGAACTAAAAAATTAGTTTGAATTAACACGGCCCCATTGGCTAATTCGAATTAGTTAGTTCAAATTAACCCTTTAGTTTGAATACCCTATTCGAACTTGTTGATGCCCCTGGTTGTGTCTGGGGTCGCACACTGGGTAACTCGGGGGGGTGGAAGGCCACAGTGTTGATGAATCCCCTTCACTCCAGACTCGGACACAGCTGGGACATAACTGGCGCACAACAATCCCAACAGCAGCCCCATATAAGGATGTTCCCCAGTTGCAGGAACTGATAACCTGTTCCTCATAACGAAATAACAGTACCAGTCTCAGCCGGTCTCCGCTTGCAATTATAACACAACCTTGAAAGCTTGTTTCTCACCCAAAGAGGAGGGGGGTGGGATCTTTTCACATACGCAGCAAAAGAAAACTATATAAGAGTTACTGTAACTAAGTGGGGGTGTGCATGATTTGAGACGTGCCTGTCTCCGTGTGCCTGCTTGAGATCTCAAATAAATCTTAGTGTGCTTCTCCGCCCTGGTGTGATTATTGGTGCTGCGCACTCCGGGCAACGAACCCACTGTTGCTTGCCCCTGCCTGTCTTCAGGCGTCCACCTGCAACAGTTTTTGGTGACTCTGGTGGGACTTTAGGGGCTTTAAACAGCCTTGCTTGGACCCCTCCGAGGGCCAGGGCAGCCACCACTTCGATGCCCACGCGTGCACTGGCATTTTGCCAGAGGGCCTCGTTGCGTGAGAGTGTCCTGCCCGGAGGGCACTCCGTTGCAAAGCACCTTTGGTAAGCAGAGAATCACAGGCAGAAGGTCGGGCAACGGTGTGGGACCGGTCCGGTCTACAGGTGGGACCGGTCTATTTGGTGGTAAGTCCGTTTCCCTGGGGACGCCCAGGGGTGGTCTCTGGTAGGGGGCAAGGACAAGGGAAGGGCCCGGGGTATTGCACCCCCTTGGAATGTATTCTGTTAAATTGGAAAGAGTTGGGATCAGACCCCATGACTAAGGTACAATTGAAAAGGTTTTGTTCTGTTGATTGGCCACAGTATCAGCTAGGGGATCAGGAGCAGTGGCCTCAAGGGGGATCCCTTAATTATAACACCATTTTCCAGCTTCTTTTGTTTTGCCAGCGAACCGGGAAGTGGAATGAGCACATGTATGCCCAGCTGTTTATGGCTCTACGGGACCGAACAGAGCTGTTGCGGAAATGTGGTCTGGTCGTGACCGGGTCGGAGACGTTTTCACATCTGCCACCCCCTCCCTCGGTTGTAATGGCGGAACCGGAGCCCCCTTCGGCCCCAATACCTCCCCCAGCTAGGGATGAGGGCCCCGGAGTTCAGGGAGCAGGTGGGGCCCTGGGCATGTACCCTCTTATAACTGAGACTGCTATCTCTTGTCAAGGGGGTGATAATCGACCGGCTACAACCATGCAGGTCTACACCCATGTCCCCTTTAACCCGGTGGACTTGGCTGCCTTCAAGGCACAAGCCAGGGAATTCTCAACCAACCCCAGCCACTTTATGTCTGTGTTTGAAGGGTGTCCGGCAAGTCACAAGCCGGACTGGGACGACTGTAACATCCTTTTGAGAACTTTACTGTCTGAGGTCGAGAGGCAACAGGTAATTGGTAAGGCCAGGGAAGTGGCGGCGCAGAGACATGAGAGATCCGAATAATGTCCCGACAGCCACAAATCAAGTCCCCTTTGTAGATCCACGGTGGGACCCTAACGACCCTGTCTCTTATACATGCCTTGCAATATATAGGGAGCTGCTCCTTCAAGACCTCTGCCTATCTGCAGTTCGTCATAATAATTGGGCCAAACCGTATGCAGTAACTCAGGAGCCCAAGGAAAGCCCGGTTGCGTTCTTACAGCGCATCCGGGACAGTATCCGTCAAAATACTAATGCTGACGCTGTGGCAATGGAAGCCATAATAAAAGGTATTTTTACCTGCCGAGCAGCCCCTGACATTCTGCGGAAGCTGCAGAAGGAGGAGGATTTAATGGGTATGACAATAGCCCAGATTCTGGAGACTGCCAATCGGGCCTACTCTCTCCAAGAAGATGAGAAGGACAAACGCCAGATAAAGATGATGGTAGTTGCAGTTTCGGCTAGTGATCACTGAAGAGCACAAGACAGGAGACCACCCAGAGGACGAGGACGAGGTAGGCCAGGGCCCACGGAGCGGCGGTTGGGGCGAAACCAGTGTGCCAGATGCCGGAGGGAGGGGCACTGGAAGAACGAGTGCCCGGAACGGGAGGTGACCCCCATGATGGAAGTGGCAAGTACTGAGTAGGGAGGTCGGGGAGGACGGCAGGGCCCACCCCCTGAACCCTGTGCAAAGATGAGGGTGGGCAACTCAGAAATAAGTTTTCTAGTGGATTCAGGGGCAGTTTGGACGGTGGTCAACCAACCATTAGACCTGCCTGTCGAAGATTCCCTGACTGTAATTGGGGCAACTGGAAGGGGGGCTAAATGCCCTGTCTATGCCCCCGCAGAATGTACCTTGGGAGACAAACATATTTCCCATCGCATAGTGTATCTCCCCGACTGCCCCACCCCTTTGCTGGGAAGGGATCTCCTCTGTAAGCTGGGAGCCACTCTGCATTTTACACAGAATGAAATTACACTTAGTTTACCCCCAGAGCATGCCTGGCTCATGGTAATGGAGCCTCAAGAGGAAGCCCAAAAAGCCCAGGAGTGGGCACACTGGGAGGATCAGGTTTATCCCCTAGTGTGGGCTACAGAGGCTCCGGGGAAAGCCTCTCACATTACTCCGGTTACAATCCAGCTCCTCCCAGGGAAAACACCAGTGAGAATTCGCCAGTATCCCATACGGCAAGAAGCGCGGGAGGGGCTGCAGAATACCATTGAAACATTCCTAAGGTATGGGGTCCTCCGGGAGTGTCAGTCGGCTTGGAACACTCCCATTCTGCCAGTTAAGAAACCTGATGGCACCTACCGCTTGGTGCAGGATCTTAGGGCTGTGAACGAGCGAGTGAAGCCCCTGCACCCCCTGGTGCCCAATCCTTATACATTGCTTGCCTCTATAGGGGAACAATATATGTATTTCACTGTTCTCGATTTAAAAGATGCCTTCTTTACCATCCCAGTGGAACAACAGTCCCAGGAACTTTTTACCTTTGAGTGGGAGGACATGAAGCAGGTAAAGAAACAAATGTGCTGGACTGTTTTAGCCCAAGGCTTTAAAAACTCCCCCACAATTTTCGGCCAGGCACTTGCTGGGGACCTACAGGAGTGGGACAACCAGGAGGGGGTACTCCTGTTGCAATACGTAGATGATCTCCTCCTGGCAGCCCGGGGACCGGAGGAATGCCTGAAAGCTACGGTAAGCCTGCTAAACTTTCTCAGGCTCAGGGGATACCACGTGTCACGTAAGAAGGCTCAGATCGCCCTTACCGAGGTTCGGTATCTGGGGTTCCACATTCAGCAAGGGCAGAGGCGGCTCTCTAATGAAAGAAAGGAGGCAGTCTGCCAAGTCCCCACCCCAACCAATCGAAAGCAGCTGCGGGCATTCCTTGGCATGGCAGGGTTCTGCCGCATCTGGATCCCCGAATTTGGCCTCATAGCGAAGCCCCTTTACGAATGCCTCCAAGGTATAGATCAGGACCCCTGAGGCGGAAGCTGCTTTTAAGGCTCTGAAGCAAAAGCTGCTGGAGGCCCCAGCCCTTGGTCTCCTGGACTTGTCTAAGCCATTTCAGCTTTTCGTTCATGAACGAAGGGGGTTGGCCCTCGGGGTTCTCACCCAATATCTAGGAACCTGGCACCGTCCAGTGGCGTATTTTTCAAAGCAATTAGATCAGGTGGCTGCGGGATGGCCGGGGTGCCTGCGGGCAGTAGCTGCTACAGCCTTGATCATTAAAGAGGCTGAGAAGTTAACCCTTGGGAGCAGCATGACAGTTTATACTCCCCACATGATTCAGGCCCTCCTAGATAGCAAGGGGGGTCTGTGGCTAACTCAGGCACGGTTAGCCCAATATCAAGCCAAGCTTATTGAAAACCCAGAGGTGCAACTGCGGACCTGTTCAACTCTTAATCTGGCCACCCTCCTCCCAGACTCAGAGAGTATAGAACATAATTGCTTAGAGACTGTGGACTCACGACATTCCAGCAGGGCAGACCTGAGGGACCAGCCCCTGCCTAACCCAGACTTTGCATGGTATACTGATGGGAGTAGCATGGTGGTTAATGGCCAGCGTAAGGCAGGATATGCTGTGGTTTCCCTCTTCGACACCACTGAAGCACAGACCCTACTGCCTGGCTCCTCCACACAGCTGGCGGAGCTGATCGCCCTCACCCGAGCACTTGAGCTGGCCGCTGATAAGCGGGTTAACATCTTCACCGATTCCAGGTATGCGTTTGGGATACTGCATGCCCATGCCAGGCTATGGAAGCAGCGGGGGATGCTTACAGCCCAGGGGAATCCTGTTAAGTACGGCCCACAAATCCTCCGCTTGCTAGCAGCTGTTCAGTTGCCTGCCAAAGTAGCTGTAGCCAAATGTGCAGCCTCCGCCCCCCCGTGGAGGAAACGGCCTTAGTGGGTGCTCTCATTCCAGCCCTAGAAGACCTTCCCTGTCCGGTTTACTCGCAGAGTGAGCAAGAGCTGGCTGCAAAGCTCCAGCTCGTGAAAACAGATGGGTGGTGGCACACCTTGGACAGAAAGGTCCTCCTGTCGGGTGCTCTTGTGCCTAATGTTTTGAATCAGTTACACCTAGCAACCCTTATGCTGCCATTATGAATGGTCTAGTTGCCAATACTATTTCCTTTTTTATTTGTGGCCGTAGTGCTTATTCCTGGCTTCCCCACGGCTGGTGTGGCAGCTGCTACTTGGGAGTCCTCGCCCCTCCCCTCCGGGTGTTGCCTCATACCCCTGTTGGTCGGCCACCGTGGTGATGAGCCCTGCCTCGCACCCTGGAGCCCATCGGGAAGGGTGACCGTTTTGGTATGATTGTCCTGCAACAGTATGGGGTGGGCCGTCTAGCCCAATTGTACCGCAAGCTGTCCGTGTTCCTTACCCAATTTGCTAATGACACCTTAAAAATCAGGCAAGACCTCAGTGCTGAGCTGTACCAGCTTCGGCTCTTGGCACTTCAGAACAGGCAGGCCCTTGATTTTGTGCTAGCTGCTCAAGGGGGGGTCTGTGCCCTTATTGGGGAAGAATGTTGTACCTATGTACCTGAAAATTCGGAGGATGTTAATGCTCATATTTTATCTGCTCAAAAGGCCCTGGATCAATGGAAAGCTGGGGAGCAGGAACCCTCAGTGTTCGATACCCTTTGGGGTTGGCTCCCCAATTTTGGCTTGAGTGCTTTGGGGGCTGGCATTGTACGCCTTCTCCTCACCGGCTTAGTTCTGTGTATTTGCTGCCTTTTGTTTTTAGCCTGTTGCAAAGCTACTTTGGCCCGCCTCTGTGCTGCCCCTGCCCCCTCCGTACCGGTCCTGTATACTCAGACCGAAATTTCCTCTGATTTAAATTCCCTTTTAAGTCACTGTCACCAAATTCCAGTGACAGCTCTGTAGTGAAACATGATGGGTCAAGTGCTTCAACAGCATTGCTTAGATGTTTTTCTGAGTTTGGCAACGATCTAGCATTTACATAGTCCACAAAGGCCTGGTAAAAACTGACATTTAGAAATTTAAATTTGCTTGCCAGTATTCACAGACATGTTTACACATACACCTTTAAGGGAACCTGCAGCAATCGCCTCACAAGCCTCTTGGTAGAATTCTGAATCACACGCTCTGTGAGCTATAAACACCTGAACTTGTCGCCTTTTCAATTTACTTGCTGTGGATAATGTTACCTCGGATTTTTGCAACACCAAGGACAGGTCTGCAAGGTCCTCCAGAGTACCAAGCATGAGACCCAAGTTTTTAACAAAAACTGGATTCCCTAGGTTTTTTGCCATGCCAGCAAATTTTGCTTTATCTTTCCCTTCTAGTGAGAAATCAGTTAATTTTTTTCAAGAAGTGGTTATGGAGGGCTGCATACAGTGTGGCAGCTAGAGGCAACCCAACATACACATCCAATCCTATTAAGCTGGACTTCCAGACTACTCGCAGTCAGCCAACTCTCTCTAGCACTTCTGTGACTGACTACAGAGCATATGTTGAATCCACAAATGATTTAAAGTGATTAACTTCACTGCAGCATTTGATAGCATCAGCCATGGCCAAATCTAACCAGTGATTAAAACAATGCCAACTTATCAAAAGTGGAAATTGTGTTTTTAATTTTGCAACAAACACCAGCCTTACTGCTTAACATGACAGAGGCTCCATCTTCACCTAAACCTATCCAATTATCTTTGAGACATTCCTCCATGAACCCCTGTGCTGTCAAACACTGCAGCAAAGCTAATACTACGCCATCACCATCATTGCTGCCTATGTTCAATCAGATCAAGAAAAAATGTAACAGGACCAATGTTTGTATCAAAAGTTCTGTGCAAGTAAATTACAAGACAAGAAAGTTTACTTAAACTCGTATTCTCATCAATTAAAATAGAAATTTGCTGAGAAATGACACTAGAACACAAACTATGTTTCATCTCCACAGATATATGGTCTATTGTGTGAGCACAAACAACATTGGTATGCAAAACACGACCCATATCAACACCATTTAACTGCTGTAAGTAATAAGGTCTGGATGGTAAATGACCACCCACCAAATAAAAGATGTTAAATGCATGCTAACCTAATAACACTATCTACAGGGGTCTCAAGCTCAAATCTCCACGAGGGCCACATGAGGACTAGGACTGGCTCGAGGGCCGTGTCGCTGAAACCTTTTCATACAAGGAGTTATTATTAGAACTAGAGACGGCACTGCCTGGGTAGCCTTATGACATCTTTCTAGGGGCCTGAACAAAACACACATTTACTTTTAGAATTACTTCCATTCAAGATCCAAAGGGGTAACCATGTTAGTCTAGATCAGCCAAACAAAAAAAGAGTCCTGTGGCACTTAAAGACTAACAAATTTACAAATTAACTACATTTGTTAGTCTTTAAATGTGCCACAGGACTCCTTTCCTCTCCTCCAAGATAGCAGTATCATTAGAAAGACAAAGAATAAGCAAATACACACACTTAAAATTTTGCATTATAAATCAGTAGTTCCCAACTTTTTCAGCTGAGGGACCAAAATATGCTTTTTAAAACCTTGAAGGGCTACCAGTTTGTTTAATTAAAATTAAATTAAAAATTGAATTAAAATTGATTGTAATTAAAATTAATTGGGTTCCATTTTTAATTAATTGGATTAAATTAATTTTAATTGAAATTTAATTTTAGAAAGTTTTTTTAAAAACCTTTTATAAAGGTTTTTAATTAAAATTAATTTTTAAAGGTTTTTTTTTGTTTGTTTGTTTAAGAAAGAAAGAAAGAAAGAAAGAAAGAAAGAAAGAAAGAAAGGGCTGCTTGCATCCACAAGCCCGGAGGGGAGGCGAGCAGCCATAGCCCGGCTCCCAGCTGCATGCTAGGATCAGGCAGGAGGCGGGGTGGCCCGGGGGGACCCACCGCACACCTCCAGTCTCCCTTAGGGACCCCAAAGCTGAGTCCTGTCCGGCCTGGGCACTCCCCGGGCCCCCAGTTCCTGCTCCAGGGGCCCCCTGTTGCCCAGCAGCTCCCTTGCCCCGGCTCCTCGACCCTCCTGGTTCCTACCCCCCAACTGGCTCCGCGGCCTCCGGTCCCCATCGGCTCCCCGGCCCCAGCTCCCGGATCCTCTCGGTCCCCACCTCCGACCCTCTTGGTCCCCATTGGCTCCCCGGCCCTGGCTTCTCAACCCTCCTGGTTCCTACCCCCCGACTGGCTCCACGGCCCCAACTCCCGGACCCTCTCGGTCCCCATCGGCTCCCCGACCCCAGCTCCTCAACCTCCCGGTCTCCAATCCCAGATTGGCTCCACGGCCCCCAAGTCCAACCCTCTCGGTTCCCAGTCCCCATACTCCAACTCCCTCCCCCCCCCAGTTCCCCACCGGCTCCCCAGCCTTCCTGGTCCCAGATTCCCAGCACTCCCAGTCCCAGCTCTCCGGCCCTCCACCCCCACCCCCAGCTTACCTGGCCGCCAGAGAGCTGCAGGGGCGTCTGGAGTCACGCTGGCCAGGATGCCCCTCCCACCCTGAACATGCTCTTTCAGCGCATGCTCAGGGCGGGAGATTTGAAAACTCCCCAGCCCGGCCGGCAGCCGCTGCTCCCAGCTGAGCAGCAGCCTGCCTGCAGGGCAGAGCGGAACATGCATTCCGCTGGGGCTTTCTGGGTTTCTGGGCCCCGGAATGCCGTTCCAGCATACCTTAACCTCTGGAAGGACCCCAAGAGATCATCTAGTTCATCCCTCCTATTCTGAGGCACAATTGAGCATACCTAGACCATCCCTGGCAGATGTTTCTCTAACCTGTTTCTTAAAAACCTCCAAGGATGAGGATTCTACAACCTCCCTAGATAACTTGTTCCACTACTTAACTTCCTTTCCATGAGAAAGTTTTTCCTAATAGCCAATTTAAATCTTCATTGATGCAAACTAAGCCAGTTACTTTTTGTTCTACCCTCAGTAGACATGGAGAATAATTGATCATCCTTTTTATACTAAACTTTTACATGTTTGAAAGCTGTTCTCTCTCCTCAACCACCTTCTCTCTAGACCGGGATGGGCAAACTACAGCCCACACACATCCTACTGGACCTGGCCGGAGCACAGCGGCTGCTCCTCCCTTCCAGCCCTACCCTTTCCTACTACCCCCTCTCTGACCACATGGGCCCAGCAGCACCCAGGCAAGAGTGTGGCGGCTGCTCTCCACCCCCACCCCTTCCCTCTACCCCTCTCCCCTTGCCAGTGCTGAGTAGGGCAAAACAGTCATCTCCTGTGTTTTACATGTGGCACTCCTCTTACTACATCCCAGAATTAGATTTACCTTTTCCACAACACCATCACGCTGGCACATACCAGTTGCTGATCTCATAAGCTTAGGATCCTTTTCTGCAGTAGTATTGCCTAGGTAGTTATTCCCATTTTTTATTTGTGCATCGGATTTTTTTTTTCTTTCCTCTGCAAATACTTTGTATTTGTCTTTACTGAATTGCATTTCATTGATGTCAGTCAAACCAGTTCCCCCCCCAAAAACAAAAAAAAATCCAACAAACCCACACCACCATGATTAATTGTGCTGTTTGAGCAATAACAGAATACCACCATTTTAAATTCTTGGATGTTTTCTACATTTTCAAAATATTTATTTCAATTACAACAATATAAAGTGCGTCGCTACTCACTTTATTTTGATTACAAATATTTGCACTGTAAAAAATAAACAAAAAATAGTATTTCAATTCACCTCATACAAGTACTGTCGTGCAATCTCTTTATCATGAGCATTGAACTTACAAATGTGAAATTGTTAAAAAAAACATTAAAAGTAAACCAATGTAAAACTTTAAAGCCTATTAATGCACTCGGTCCTACCTCTTGTTCAGCCAATCATTGAGAAACACATTTATTTACATTTATGGGAGCTAATGCTGTGCACTTCCTGTTTACAATCTCACCCGAAAGTGAGCACAGCCATTTGTATGTTACTGTTGTAGCTGGCACTGCAAAGTATTTACATGTCAGATATGCTAAACATTCCTATGCTCCTTCATGCTTTGTCCACCATCCCAGAGGACATGCTTCCATCTTGACGAGTCGGGTTCTCCTCAGTAACAATCCAGACTGCTCGTTCATTTTTATCATCTGAGTCGCATGCTATCAACAGAAGGTTGACTTTCTTTTTTGGTGGTTTGGGTTCTGTAGTTTCTGAACTGGAGGCCTGGTCTACGCTGACACGCAGGTCGACATAATGCTGCTTATGTTGACCTTCTACAACTAACATCTCTACTGGCACGCCAGTAAAGTCAAACTAAATTGTGCTGACATTCAACCTAATAACACCACATCCACAAGTGGTTTAGTGCCGAGGTCGAATTCTACAGTTCGAATTTCAGTCAGTGTAGCCTGAGCGCAATGTAAAGGGCCTACAGAAGCTATCTCATAACTCTTCATTTTTCATGGTCTGGACTTTCATTCTCTACTACACCCTGACCACGTAAGCAGCACCTAGCTCCTGCAGCCCTGAGAAATTTTGAATTCTCATTTCCTGTTGGTCAGCATGGAAAGCTCGGCTGAGCAGCTCATGGCAACTGCATGCAGCAAATGTGCCCCAGCATGGAGTTGGCCAGAGGTCTTGGATCTCATAACTCCTTGGGGCAAGGAGTCTGAGTGCGTTCAGCTCCTAGCCAGCAAAAGAAATCATGTGTTGAGAAGGTCCATAACAGAGTTGTCACTCTCGCTCTCCATATTGGTCACCTAGTCCAACTATCTCGACCCTCTCGGAGCAATCCTCAAGGCCAGATCTGACAGAGGGCACTGCAGACAGAGAGCCACATGTGCCAGAGCAGTTTTCTTCTGCAGAGGAGGCAGTGATCCCTTCCACATCGACTTCCACTGATGATGCAAAGCAATTAAATGATTTATTCAAAAGGGTCACTCAAGATCTAGTGATCCCACTAGAAGAAGTTAACGAATCACAGCATAAGCTCCTAAGGATACGGCATGCCACACCTTCATCCAATATAGCAACATCAATGGATGCGGCAATAACTGACCCAGCGAATATAATTTGGCAAACCCCAGCCACCATTCCAGCCATGAATAAGAGAAATGATAGGAAATGGTACATCCCTTCCAAGGGATGGAATTTTTGTTCACTCATCCACTGGCGAACTCGTTAGTTACAGATGCAGCAAACCGTAGAGGCGAACAGTCAAACTTTAAATCCAGCCCTCAAAATAAAGACTGGAAGCATCTTGACATCTTAGGGCGCAAGGTATATTCATCTGCCACATTGCTCTTGAGAATAGCAAATTATTCAGCATTGCTCGCTAATTACATCACTCAAGCTATGAAAAGTTAGCGCAGCTCACAGACAGCTTAACACATAGTAAAAGAGAACAGCATACAGCCCGAGCAAGAGGAGGACAATTGGTGGCAAGAACATCCTTGCAGGTGTCCCTTGATGTAGCTGATAGAGCAGCAAGAGCTGTGGCTACAGCTGTAGTAATGCACAGAGCATCATGGCTCCAGGCAGCAGACCTACCCAGGGACCTCCAGGCAAAAATTGAAGATTTGCCCTTCGATGCGGCACACCTTTTCGCAGAAAAAACTGATACGCTCATGCACTCCATGGAGGACTCCAGAGCAACCCTATGCACCCTGGGAATTTATACACCTACATATAAAAGAAAGCAAACTAGGTTCCAATCACTCACTCGCCACTACCAACCATACTATCAGCCCCATTACCAGCAAAGGCAATGTGACAACACTCAGAGAGGAAGACAAAGGGGATGGAGATGGAAACAGTCTACGCAGTCATCCTCAAAGGCACACCTTCTGCCACGAAAACCTGTTTTGAGGCGTTGGCCGAGGGTTTGAGACTTCCTCCTTGCCACGCAGCATCTACCACACCACACCTGAACTTCAAATTCCGTCTCAGGCAATTTCACCTGGCCTGGTCCACCATCACGATGGACAGGTGGGCCCTAGAAGTTGTAAACAACAGTTACTCCATCCCATTCATCTCCCGTCCACCCCCACACTACCCTACCCCATCCCTATTCAGGGACACCAATCACATACAAGTCCTCCAACAAGAAATCAGACATCTTCTAGATATAGGGGCAATAGAACATGTACCTGTGCAGCACAAATGCACAGGGTTTTATTCCCGTTACTTCATAGTACAGAAAAAATCAGGGATGGAGACCAATTCTAGATCTGAGGCCCTTAAACAGATACATCAGAAGACAGAAGTTCAAAATGGTCACCTTAAACAAGATAATACCCAAGCTGGACCAAGGGGAGCGGTTCTCATCCCTTGACCCCAAGGATGCATACTTTCATGTCACCATTCATCCGGCACACAGACGATTCCTTCGTTTTGTAGTGAACAGCTCTCACTCCATGCGGGCTCTCCACAGCACCTCAAACATTCTCAAAGATCCTGCCAGTAGTTATGGCCTTTCTGAGAACCCAAGGAATAAAAATCTTCCCTTACCTCGACAATTATCTAATCACAGCAAAATCAGAGATGACGCAATCATTGCCACTGTCCAAACGATCACGCTCTTCCAGAAGTTGGGGCTAGAAATAAACACAGAAAAATTGATCGTCAAACCAGCCAAGGAAATCACCTTCATAGGTGCCGTGCTGGATTCCACAGCAGCAAAGGCCTCACTACCCCTTGACAGATTCATCGTATTAAGAGACCTCATAGAGCAGGTGAAAACTGCACCCACTGTCACTATGCACAGTGTTACAACTGTTGGGGCACATGTCTTCCACCACAGCTGTGGTTCCAAATGCCAGGTTACACATGTGAGCTTTGCAATGCTGGTTAGCAGATGTATGCAAACCAAAATTCCCTGGGCTAAACAAACGCATTACAATCTCAATACAGATAAAGAAATCCCTAGACTGGTGGACCAAGCCACAAAATATCCTATTCGGAATACCATTTTTACCACCTCAACCCACCATCATGTTGAGCACGGATGCCTCACTCCTAGGATGGGGAGCGCACATTGGCCAGATAACTACACAAGGCCTCTGGTCAAGGGACGAGTCAAACCTCCAAATAAATATTCTGGAACTAGGGGCAGTACGATACACCTGCAAACACTTCCTTCCTGTCATTCAAAACAAATCAGTCAGAATAATGACAGACAACATGGCCTGCATGTTCTACGTAAATCACCAGGGAGGGGCGCAGAAGCAGTCAGGCTATGGAATTGGTGCATTCGACACTCCATCAGCGTCTCCGCATCATATGTACCAGGAACACAAAACGCCACAGCAGATACTCTGAACAGAACCTTCCCTTCCAACCTCGAGTGGGAAATAAATGACACTCAACTGAAACAGATATTCAGTTGATTGGGTATCCCATTGATTGACCCATTTGCCACTCACTTCAATCGCAAATGTCATCATTTTTGTTCCAGGGCTGGGACAGGACCCAAGTCTATGGGAGATGCCTTCCTCCTCACCTGGTCCCAACCTCTCCTCTATGCGTTCCCACCATTCCCGCTAATTCCCAGGGTACTTCAGAAAATCAGAATTGACCAGGCTCGTGCCATTCTTATTGCACCAGCCTGGCCCAGACAGCCTTGGTTCACAGAGCTTCTCACTCTATCACGACGCAGACCGATCACGTTACGACTGACTCCGGACCTACTGATCCAGAACTCTGGTTATTCTCACCATCCGGAGATCAGCAAACTACACCTCACAGCATGGTTTCTTGATGGTTCTGACGTGATGAATAACAATGCTTGGAACAGGTCTGTCACATTCTCCTGAACAGCAGGAACCCTAGCACAAGAAAGACATACTTACACAAGTGGAAAAGATTCCATGTCTGGTGTAACCACCATAGTATTAGACATCCTCATCCTCCATCCTACAGATCCTAGACTACATTCTGGAATTGAAACAGTCTGGTCTCTCTCTCAACTCTCTGAAAGTACATTAAGCAGCAATTTTAGTTTTCCATGACCTCTCAACGATTCAACAATCTTTAGCCATCCAATAATAAAACAATTTCTAATGGGCATACAAAGATTATTTCCAAACATACACACCCCCACCACCACACTGGGACCTCAACCTCGTACTTAACACAATTATGAAAGCCCTCTTTGAGCCTCTGGCAACCTGCTCAGAATATCACATGCCCATGAAAATTGCCGCCTTGGTCGCAATTACCTCTGCAAGAAGCGTGGGGGAAATTAATAGCTTTACTATGGAACCTCAATACACTGTATTTCAGAGAGATAAACTAACCCTACGTCCCCATCCCCGGTTTCTCCCCAAAGTAGCGTCACAATTCCACATCGAGTCCATAGATTTACCTATCTTTTACCAAAACCGCACAGGAACTCTCACAAAGCCATCCTCCACACTCTGGATGTGCGGTGAGTGTTATCGTTCTGTCTAGAAAGAGTAAGATCATATAGGAAATGGTTTTGATAGCAGAAAGATCTAAAGGTGAACCAATTTCCAATCAGAGACTCTCAAAATGGATAAAGGACTGTATTCACACATCATATCAACAAAATGAACGCCAACCCCCTGAGGGAGTCCGAGCACACTCCACATGGGCTATGGCGGCCACTACAGCATTCTTAACAAATATCCCACCCTCGGACATCTGTAAAGCAGCTACCTGGTCCTCCCTCCATGCATTCATGACCCATTATGCTATAGACAAGGCCTCATCTAACAATGCCAAAGTAGGTAGGGCAGTGCTTTCTTCCGTACACCGAAGTCCCTCCTCCAACCACTGACAACTGCTATAAAGTCATCTGATGTGGAGCACACACAAGGACATCGCTCGAAGAAGAAAGAGAGGTTGCTTACCTGTAGCTTCTGTTCTTCAAGAGGCATGCCCCTGTGGGTGCTCCACTACCCTCCCTCTTTCCCCTCTACATTGGAGTACTCCCTATCCTGCTTCATGGTAGAAAAGGGACTGAGGGAGAGGGGGCACTGCGTGCGCCAAACCAGGCTGAGACTGTCACGAGCTGCAATCGGTGCATGCATCGCCCCTACTGCAATGAAGACTCCGCTCTTCAGCGGGGGATGCGATGATACACCTGATGTGGAGCACCCACAGGGACATGCATCTCGAAGAACAGAAGCTACAGGTAAGCAACCTCTTCTTTTCTGCAGCCTGATTTTTGCATAGAGCCCCCTGTAATCTGTTTTGCCCATCTCCTCCTGCAATACACTTAAGGAAGTAAAGGGGGAGCATAATGTTCCCTCTCCTTTATTAATTGCTTGTGGGGGTGGGCCGGAAAATCTGCAATGGATGCAAGGGCCCCTACCTTACCATTTATGGACCATCAGTCCGACCCCTGTGGTAGGTGCAGACTGGAATGTGGTTCTGTTCTTCAGATCTGAAACAATGTTCATGTTTCGCATTACAATGAGAACTGTGTGCTGTGCTTGCCTTATAGCAGACTCTTTGACCTTGGGTCAGACAACTCCCGTGGAGCACCTTTCCCAGTTTAGGAAGAGGGGAAAAAAACCAGGGATGATATGTTCAGTGAACTTATGAACACTTCTGCAGCAACTGACAGAGAGGTCAGAGCCTGGAGGCTGTCCTTATCTGAAAAACTGCACATGGACACTGAGGACAGAAGAGCAGCATGGGACTAGGAGCATAAAATGCAATAGGATATATTGTGTATTATGAGGGAGCAGTCCAACAGCTGTGGTGCCCAGTAGAGCTCCAGAAAGAATATCGGCCGGACAAAGTCATTCTTCAGAACGTGCATCAAGTTCTGATACTAACCGCCACCCTAAGTGCTTCAGGCACAGGTTGAGCATGTTGCACTCCCTTGACTATTCAGAACTGAAAAACAGAACCGCCTTCCAATCTGCGCCTACCATAGGGGTCGGATTGGTGTTCCATAAATGGTAAAGTAAGGGCCCTGGCATCCACTGCAGAGATTTCCAGGCCCACCCCCATAAGATGGGCGGGAGGGTGGTGAATGGGAATTAAGTGCACAATGATGGGAGGCATACATATCACTGCTGCTTGTAGGGATTATGGGAGTCTGGTCCTGCTGACGTGGCACATCCGGGCACACCCGGACAGCCTGCAAGCAGGACATGGGACCTCTGCGTGATCTCTGCATGAGCCCCTCGTGAGGGGAGTACGTGATAGAGGGTACGTGATGGAGAGCACTGAGTATTGCCTAATTGCTGACCATGTGTAGTTAGTCACTGCATTGTGTAGTTGCATGAGGTAATAAGGTAGCTTGTTTACTTCACCTAATAAATAAGGGGCCAGCAGACTCAGCAAGCAGCTGCTGCTCCTCCATTGCATGAGATCCTGTGTCTGCCATTCCTTCATCGCCTGCCATCCCTTCATCTGGCGCCCAACGTGGGGCCCGATCCGCGGGGCACCGTACTCACCACGCCCGGCAAGGGTTACAGACGTGTCACACATCTTCGGATCCCGGTGAGTATGGGGGCTTCACTATCTAGTGCCCAACTTCAGCATCGTGATGAACTGCTTTATTTGCTCCACAAAGCTCAGCATTCCTGCACCCTTAAAGACGTAGGGGCTTTGGTACAGGAAATTGGGGAACAATGCCCTTGATACCCGGAGGGCGGGACCCTCCGGACCAAGGACTGGGATAGGATAGGGCGCACTCTACATGCCGAACCCCGTGCCAGCATTAAGGTGCTGCACTCCTGGCATCTCTGCCGGGACGCAGTGGAACATTTTGCTCCCCCGGAACGCAAGGCTTTACTTGTTGTCGCAGCAGCCTCCCAGAAGCCCCAACCACAGCAGCTCAACCCTCCGCCTCGGTACGCACCACTGCCACCAAACTCGCCTCCTGAGGCTCCCGGTCCACCCGAGTTGGGGGTGGACACGTCTCGGGTCCCGAAGGGGGCCTCGGCCATGCAGCAAATGGCCAAGGCCGCCCGACGGGCCCCTGACATTTCAGCTGAGGAGTTGGCCGAGCTGATGGCCTTGTGTCCGGTGACTAGACAGACGGGTGCTGATGGGAATGAGATAATACACCATGAGGCCCTCCCTTATGCTGTGGTTAGGGACTTTAAAAAGGCCATTAATGAATTTGGACTTACAAGTACCTATGCCCGAGGACTATTGGAAGGGCTAGCTACAGGCTATGCCATGATCCCCTGGGATTAGAAGGCGCTCATGAAAATGCTTTTAAGCCCTGGACAATATGTCATTTGGAACAGTGAGTTTCGGCAGGCGGCAGAAAATCAAATACAGGTCCTTGCCGCTACCGGCGTACAGGTACTATTTGATCAGCTTGCCGGGGAGGGGCAATTCTCTACCGTAGAAGTGCAAATGCTACTCCCTGCGCAACTGCTCGGTGTCATATCTCAGTGCGTCATAAAAGCCTTCCTCAAGGTCCCCGCCACTGGACGGCCCACAAAAAGCTTTTCTTCCATTCGTCAAGGGGCCACTGAGTCTTTTTTAGACTTTACCAATAGACTGCAAGAAGCCATACAGAGACAAATTGAAAACCCCGATGCCGCCCAAGAATTACTGTTAAAATTGGCCCAGGAAAATGCTAACGAAGACTGTAAACGAGCGCTGCAGCCTCTATCAGCTATAGCAAATCTGCAATTGTCAGACATGCTGCGGGCTTGCCAAAATATTGGCTCCCAGACCCACAAGGCAGGCCTACTGGTGGCTGCCATCCAGCAAAATGGAAAATCCAGAAAAACCTGTTTTAAATGTGGCAAGCTGGGTCATTTCCAGAGGGAATGTAGATCCACAAAAAATCCCACCACCAGACCCTCAAAAAATGTCCAAAATGCCATAAGGGGTTCCATTGGGCCAATCAGTGCCGTAGCTCGGGAAACGGGAATTCGGGTCAGCCCTCGACCCAGGCCCAACAGAGGGTGTACACGGGCTTAACATCTCCATCACCCCCGACCTCAGTCTCACCGCTGCCGTCCCCGTCCGGCGCCTCCACGCCGCCACTAGTGGCAGTGCCGGCCTGGACCTAATTTTACAAACTGACACCGATTTTCAACTCCCGGGTGAGGTACACGTAATTCCCACACAGGTAACAGGACCCCTACCTCCGCAAGTGGTTGGTCTCATCCTGCCGTGCTCCCATGCCAGTCGCAAAGGATTTTTTGTCATCCCCGGCGTGGTTGATGCCGACTACACCGGGGTTCTTAAGGTCCAGGTCTGGACCAATCTCCCCCAGCAGTTACCAAAAGGGTCCTCCGTAGCACAATTAATCTTGGTCCCGTTTTGTGTACCGGACGCAAAAAATAAGGAGCGAGGTGCTGGAGGCTTTGGCTCCACGCTCCCCCTCGACTCCTCTGTGCTTGCCCTCACAACACGCATTCAAGGACCTCGGCCGATGTTAACCCTTACATTGAACGGCCATTCCTTTACTGGCCTTTTAGATACCAGCGCTGATGTCACTGTGATACGCGCTGCTGAGTGGCCACTCGAGTGGCCAAAGTTGCCTACCAAAGAGCTGTGGGGCATCGGTGGTCATCAAGCTGCGTATCAAAGTTCCCTCTGGATCCCCGTGCAATCTCAGGCGCCGACTGAAATAAGTATCCGCCCCTATATAATGCGATTACCCATTACTATTTGGGGCAGGGATTTACTGGAGAAATTGGACACATCGCTCACCATAAATGTCTAGTCATACGGCCCTGCCCCTCTCCTGGCTGCCGGGCCCCCCAGTATGGGTGGAACAGTGGCCTCTGCCCCATGATAAATTGGTGGCATTACATGCTCTCGTTTCTGAACAGTTGCGGGCCGGTCACATTGAATCGTCAACTAGTCCCTGGAATACCCCCGTATTTGTAATTAAGAAAAAATCGGGGAAGTGGCGACTGCTGCATGACCTCAGAGAAGTAAATAAACGGATACAGCCCATGGGACCACTGCAATATGGACTCCCCAACCCTAACTTGATTCCATCAGGCTATCAAGTTAGGATAATTGACCTAAAAGACTGTTTTTTCACGATTCCCTTACATCCGCCAGACCGGGATAAATTTGCTTTTACTATACCGGTCTTAAATAACAAGCAACCTGCACATCGTTATCAATGGTGTGTGCTGCCACAAGGGATGTTAAATAGCCCGACACTATGTCAATATTTTGTGGATCAAGCCCTCCTTCCCTTCTGTAAGTGTCACCCGCACATAGAAGTTTACCACTACATGGATGATATCCTCATCGCCTCCCCAATAATAAAAGACTCTGAAATGCAGGCGCTTACGGCTTGCCTGGCGCGGTATGGCCTGCAAATAGCTCCTGAAAAAATACAGCAACAAGAACCTTATTTGTATTTAGGTCATAAAATGCTTGCTGCTTATGCAACTCCCCAAATCCCAGTATTACGGGTACCCACTACACTAACGTTGGTAGAACTCCAGCAGTTGCCAGGACACATCAATTGGGTTCGCCCGTACTTTAAATTACCTACCTGCCTATTACAGCCCCTTTTCTCATTACTTAAAAAGGGAACCTCGCCTTCCGATCGAATTCCAATCTCTGCAGAGCATCAACGTATTTTTAGACATGTAAACGACCTAATGGCCCAACAATTTGTGGATAGGCCTTCTCATTCAGGTCCCCTGCAACTCGCCCTGTTGTCTACACCACATACCCCCACCGGAGTGCTCTATATGTCACGCAATACAACCTCTGTTTACATTCTGGAATGGTTGTATCTGCCCTCCACCCCAGCTCGCAATGTCTACCCATATTGCGAAGCTGTTATTGCTTTGATTCGGCGTGGACAGACCCGTGCCTCCCAGATGACAGGCCATGATCTTATGGCTGTTGCTGTTCCCTTTACGAAAGAGGAACATCGGCACCTCCTGCAAATCTCCCTGGCCTATCAGATTGCATTGGCCGATTTTGTAGGTGCCATGCTTTTTAATCCACCTAAAGATCCACGATTAACCATCGTCCTCACTGCACCCTTCAGAATCCGCCCTGTGAGGGCACTACAACCCATTCCTGGGGCCCTCACTCTTTTTACTGACGGTTCTCCTATACGGGGGGTGCTTACCTATCTCCCCCCTGATTCACCGGAATGGAAAGTACACTTTACACTTCCTCAGAAAAGTGCTCAGCGGGTGGAGCTAGCAACAGCCATCTTGGCGTTCCGTCTGTTCCAAGACCGCCCATTTAATTTAATTGTGGACACCCTTTACACTTATCATCTTTTTGCCCATTTACCCACTGCCTGTATCACTCCCCTCATTGACAACGACCTGATGTCGTTGTTCCTAACTCTTAAAAACTTGCTTTCCCGTCGTTTGCACCCATTTTATGTTTGCCATATTCGTAGTCATTCTTCCCTGCCTGGCCCCATCGCCGAAGGTAATCGGCAGGCGGATCAGGCCCTGCGGGATATTTCGGTCGCCTCCCTGTTTTCCGATCCCATTGCCAGTCATGCCTTTTTCCACCAATCTGCCAAAGTCCTGGCTAAACAATTTTCGCTCCCTCTCCCAGAAGCACAGCAGATTGTTCGCACGTGCCCTCATTGCGCTTCTATGCCCCTGGCATTCCCCCACGCCGTGAACCCTCGGGGCACGGCGGCAAATCAAATTTGGAAATGGATGTCACCTTCGTGGCTGCTCTCAAACCCTATAGTCATGTACACATTTCCATTAATACCTACTCGGGGTTTGTTTGGGCTACGGCTCATCGAAAGGAAGCAGCTCGACAGGTGATCAATCATACCTTACATGCAATCGCCATTATGGGTCGGCCCCATTCCCTGAAAATGGACAATGGCCCGGCATACACTTCTGCCTTGTTTCGCTCTTTTTGTGCCTCTTGGGGAATCACCTTAAAACATGGCATTCCCTATAATTCCACCGGCCAGGCCATTGTGGAGCGCGCTCATCGCTCCTTAAAGGCTATTCTGGAAAAACAATTGAAAACGGCATCTTCCCGGCCCACTGGGCCGGCAGAAATACAACAGGCCTTATACATTGCACTGTTTACGCTAAATTATCTGACTCTCAATGCGGAAAAACACACCCCCACCGAACGCCACTATCAGATTCAGGAGTCCTTGCCACGACCGAACGTGTACTATCGACAACTACCTGACCCCACATGGCATGGACCCGTCCCTCTGATCACTTGGGGGCGGGGCTATGCTGCTGTGCTCTCTCCTACAGGTCCGCTGTGGGTTCCAGCCAGGTGTGTTCGACCAGCCCCTGAGGGCGTGGCATCAAGGACTCCACAATCCGATCCCGGAATTTCAGCTGACCCTGGACCCGAACAACGAGGAGAAACCCAGGCCCCGGCACCGCAGGCAGCGGCCTGCCCGGCCCCCAACTCGGGGGATCACATGGGGAGATGTGAAATCGTTGGTTTCTGCAGCCCAGCGTCAGCTACTCCGCAACCATCAGGAGCCAACCCCTGATAATTTGCTGATGGCCATTTTTGCCCAACTTACGGCTAATTCCCTGATGGTCCTCTTATTTTTGTGCTGTCTTTTGCCGGGCCCGGTAACTCCAACACCCTCTCTCCGGGACCGAATGGGTTATAACATTTGGAGTCGTTTAGCGACCACTGTTAATACCACCTATTTTTGTCTTTCCACAGAAGTGGAAGCTGGCAGCCTGCTTGGTTCCTGCCTAATACCGGGTTGCAAACAGCCCTCAGATGTAAAGAATGATACTGTTTTGGGCAACTTTTTTAATCTCTCAGTAAACTACTTGACCCTTCCCTCGTGGGGCGAGGTGACCAAGCAGGTACCGCCCGATGCCATTTCCCTTCACACCCCATATGTCGCTAGCGGTGTGAATGTCACCTGTGCCCGTGTTGTTAATTGTTCCCGGGCCAAGGTTCGGAGGGGATGTGTCACTCCGCCTGGCCCACTATTGAACTGTACATCCACTACTAATGTCAGTTTTAATTACGCACATGTTATCCTTCCAAAGGGTTGGTTTTTTATCTGTGGTTCTCGTACCTTTAGTTATGTTTCTGCTAATCTTTCCGACAGTGTTCTTTGTTGTCTCAGTAGATTGCCTATTGTTTTGCCCTCGAACCCCCTCTCGGTGCAGCGCAGCCGCCGTGCTGTCCCTCTGGATGCTTCCTGCGATCCTACCGTCAGCCTGCTCAGCAAAGCAGAATCCGTCTCTCTGGCACTCTCGCTCGTTGGTATCCCTGGCTTAGCGGTTGGGTCGCATGTCCAGCTGAACCATCTAGCCTGTTATGTTGCCAAGGCTATTAATGCTACCTCTTCCGCCATCGCTATGCTGAATTCTGAGCAGCATGAGCTTCGAGATGCAATTCTTGACAACCGTACTGCCATTGACTTTTTATTGCTAAAACATCATCTTGGTTGCTCCGCAGTTCGTCATATGTGTTGCTTTAATCTTACTGATAATAGTCGTTCCATAGAAGAATGCCTGAGAGAGCTTCATAACCTAACTGCTCACATCTCTCAGGACGTGGGCTTCAGTGGCCTCTGGGATTGGTTGACTGGCTGGTTACCTGACTTTTCTGTGCTTCGGTCATTATTTGGGTATGGGGTTTTTGTTTTCATTGGGCTTATTTGTTTTTGTTGTTTTGCTCAGTGCATTCCGTCACTGTATGCCTCCCTCCGCTCCCTTGTTTCTCCACACCGGTCGGTCCTGCTGCTTTCTAAAACCGAGCTGCAGCAGCTCCACAAGCGTCTCCACGGTTATCTGGAGTTCGCTCAACAAACAGAAAACGGGGAGATGTAGGGATTATGGGAGTCTGGTCCTGCTGACGTGGCACATCCGGGCACACCCGGACAGCCTGCAAGCAGGACATGGGACCTCTGCGTGATCTCTGCATGAGCCCCTCGTGAGGGGAGTACGTGATAGAGGGTACGTGATGGAGAGCACTGAGTATTGCCTAATTGCTGACCATGTGTAGTTAGTCACTGCATTGTGTAGTTGCATGAGGTAATAAGGTAGCTTGTTTACTTCACCTAATAAATAAGGGGCCAGCAGACTCAGCAAGCAGCTGCTGCTCCTCCATTGCATGAGATCCTGTGTCTGCCATTCCTTCATCGCCTGCCATCCCTTCACTGCTCATTGCAAAACCACGGTCTCGATGCTTCCCTGATATGCAGCGCTCCATGGTTCGCTCGGAGTGTAACACTGGCATCTATCTGGCTGCTCAAAATTTGCGACCAGCCTATGGCCCAACCCTGAGGGAACTTTTCACTGTGTATCTTACACAAATTCTTTAGTGCACAACATGCACTGATAACTGTTGGGTGTGTGTGTGTGTGTGTGTGTGTGTGTGTGTATTTTTGCAGAGGTCAAGCCTAGTGAGTAAACTTCTCTGTTTCCCTTTTAAACACCTAACTGCACATTCCACCATCATTCTTCACTTGCTGAGCCTATTATTGAAAGGCTCTTTATCACTATCCAGATGTCTGGTGTAGGACTTCATTAGCCAGTGAGCAAGGGGTAGGCAGGATCCCCCAAAATCACTATTGGCATTTCAACATCCCCAATGTTTATTTTTTTGATCAGGGAAGAAAGTGCTTGCATCCATCTTTTTAGAACAGCCTGGAGTTGCTAAAGATGCGTGCGTCATGTATTTTTCCAGACGAGGGCCTGCAACACCACTGAGAAGTACCCCTTGTGGTTTATGTGCTCTGTGCTGAGGTGGTCTGAAGCTAAAATAGGAATATATGTCCCACCTGTGCCTCTCCCCCCTCACTCCCCACCCCAGTTTGGGACCCCCAGTGCAGAAAACCCATCCACTAAGTCCTGCACATTTCCCAAAGTCCCTACCTTCACAGCAGAAGTCTATTAATGGCCTTGCGCACTTTCGTGACAGCCTTCACAGTGGATCTCCCCACTCAATTGATTTTCATCTGACCGGCAACAGCCTAGGGTTGCTATCTTCCACAGAGTGATGGCCGCTCGCTTCTCCACTGTCAGAGCTAGTCCCAAGTGAGTATCCACATGCTTCAGTGTCAGGGACAGCTCTTCGCAAAGTTCAATGAAAGTGGTCTTGTGCATATGAAAGTTGTTTAACCACTGCTCATCATCCCACAGGGTCATCACGATGCAGTCCCACTAGTCTGTGCTTGTTTCCCAGGCCCAGAACCAGTGCTCCACAGACTAAAGATGATGCATGACAGCCTGCAGCCAAGTGGGAATTGTTTCACTCTATTGCTTGCAGCAGTGCGGCCTCAGTAACATCGTAATGTCCTGCATCATGGCTCTGTTTTTCTACTGAAAATACTGCAAGATAAGTCATGAGGTGTTTGTAGTGCTCACAATAATAGTGCAGAGCTGAGCAGGCTCTAAGCCTGCAGCACAGGAAAAAAAGCCCGAAAAAGCATTGTTTGTGACAAGAAGGGGGAGGGAGCATGTTGCATCATGGGAGAGCAGCCTTCCCATAAGTCGCCATGGGCTGTCCCATGGTGTACTGCTTCAAAGTTTGAAGTAACAGTGAGTAGTGGGGATGCAAGAATCTTGTGCAAGTAGCATTGTGTGAGCATGCTCTTATGACTTTTATAATTCAGCGGGTGAAAATCAAATAAAAATCCCACTGCAGTGTAGACAGGGCTGGAGTAGTACTCTTTTAAGACTTCTGGCGGCATGTTCCACACCTTGCCCTCTTTCAGATTTTGGAAGCCACTTCAGATTCTTAAACCTTGGGTCGAGTGTTGTGGCTATCTTTAGAAATCTCACATTGGTACCTCCTCTGCGTTTTGCAAATCTGCAGTGAAAGTGTTCTTAAATTGAACAATGTTTTGAGTTGTCATCCAAGACTGCCATAACACAAAGTATATGGCAGAATACAGGTAAAACCACAGAGCAGGAGACCCACAATTCTTCTCCAAAGAGTTCAGTCACAAACTCAATCAACAAATTAATTTTTTTAACAAGTTTCAGCATGGAAGCATGTCCCCTGGAATGGTGGCCAAAGCCTGAAGAGGCACTCAAATGCTTAGCATATCTGCATGTAAATACTTCGCAGCACCAGCTACAACAGTTCAATGCAAATGCCTGTTCTCACTGTCAGGTGATGCTGTAAGCAAGGAACAGGTAGCATTATCTCCCATCAGTGTAAACAAACTTGTTTGTCTTAGTGATTTGGCTGAACAAAAAGAACTGAGTGGACTTGTAGGCTGGAAATATTTATATTATTTTGTTTTTGAGTGCTTGTGAAGCAAAAAAATAACTATTTGTAAGTTGCACTTTCACTAGAAAGAGATTGCACTACAGTACTTGTATTTTTCAGTTCTATTTCTTTTTACTTTGCAGTAAAAATTTGTTATAAAAATAATAGTGAGCACTGTACACTTTATTCTGTGTTGTGATTGAAATTTATATTTGAAAATGTAGAAAAAATACAAATATTTAATAAATTTTAATTGGTATTCTATTGTTTAACAATGCAATTAAAACTGTGATTAATTACTTTTTAATCAAGTTAATGCAAAACAAATTAATTGCTTCCATTAATGGCAATTATTTGTGATAGCACTACTTCTAATATTTCAAATTATTTGTAACCCTTTGGTCCTTGATGGTGTTCAGAGTTTATAAGCCTACTCTCCACTCCATCATCCCCATCATCCAACTCATTAATGAAAATATTTAATAGTACCTGACCAAAACGGATCCCAAAAAATACACTCCTTCCAATGTGTAAGCAACCTGTATTGTGTTGCCTCTTCATAAATCCATGGTATGCCCATGTCTTGAATATTGCATGCAGACCTAGTCCCCCCCCATCTCAAAAATATATATATTGGAATTAGAAAAAGGCAACTAAAATTACTAGGCGTATGGAAAAGTTTCCATACGAGAACAGACTAATGAGACTGGCACTGTTCAGCTTGGAAAAGAGATGACTAAGGAGGGATATGATAGAGGTCTAAAATCATGACTGGTGTGGAGAAAGTAAATAAGGAAGTGTTGTTACTCTTCATAACATAAAAATTAGGGGTCATCAAATTACATTAATAGGCAGCAGGTTTAAAATGAACAAAAGGAAGTATTTCTTCACACAACACACAATCAATCTGTGGAACTTCTTGCCAGAGGATGTTTTGAAAGCCAGAATTATAATGGTTTTTAAAAAAAGAACTACATAAGTTCACGAAGGATAGATCCATCGATGGTTATTAAGCAGAATAGACAGGTATTGTTGTTTGCCAGGGACTGAAGACAGGTGATAGGATGAAGCCCTTGATGATTACATGTTCCATTCATTTCTTCTGAAGCACCTTGCATTGGATACTGTCAGAAGACAGCAAATGAGGCTTAGGCAATAGGTATAACAACCCTTTTTACCCAGTCTCTGCACCATTTAAAGAAAAGTATAACATTTGAAGTAATGTAAAACTCTATCTTGAAAATGTTAAACTCCATCTTTGACCAATGTACCCCATCTTGTGTTAAACTATTTCTAGAGTAAATAGCTTACATTGTCTGAGCAAGGTGTGGATGGAGGGAGGATGTATGTATGTGTGAACCAGTCCCAAACTGCCAGTTTGTCCTGATGAATGCAAAGTCCATTCCAGCGGCTGAAGAATGTGAACACATCCCCAAAAGCAAAAGGATCCACCCCAGAGACAAAAGGATAAAGTCAATCAAGCTATCAAAAAAACGAGCTGGAAGTCACGTCTGCAACTGCCTGGTGACCAACGGACACACAGGGCCCCTGGAGAGGCGTGACCTATAAAGACTGGGTGAGACTCCAAAATTTTGGGGGACACAGTTCTGCATACCACCTGAGAGAAGGAGCGTCAGTGCGCGCCCGACAGACCCCGCTCTTCCTCGTGTTCAGCTTCCCTGGCCAGGTAGCTGCCACGAGCAACAAACTCCAGCAACGGACTAAAGCCACAATCAGGACTGGTATTGTATGAACTGCAGAATATCTTCTGGTGTGTTTGGGCGCGTGGATGAACGTGTGTGTGGGTATAAGTTAGTTTATAATTTTGTTCTCTTCTATAATAAACATGGCGTGTTGCCTTTTCTCCTTTAAAAGATCTTGGGCACTCTTTTTGGTATAACAAGAAGATGATAATCATGGTTCACATCATGGTACCTCTGGATGGAGCCATCCACCATGGGCCCACCAGGACAAACATTGCAGGAAGTGTGGGTATGCCAATGAGACCCTAACTCACGTCCTCTGTGGCTGCAATCCCCACTCCAGGGCCTGGCAGCTGAGACACAATGCAGTCCAGACCTGGCTTGTGAAAACCATCCCACCTTGCCTGCGAGAGGTTGAGTAAACTCCGCTATCCTCGGAACTGACAGCCTGCTAAGACCTGATTTTGTAATCACAGATGAAGACCAGAAGATGATCATCATGGTTCCCATCATGGTCCTCTTTGAAAACCGAACCCCAGCCTTTCATGGAGCCTGGGTCCAGAAAGAGGAGAAATATGCTTCTCTAGCTGACACCCTGAGAGCCAAGGGCTATGACGTGCAGACCCATGCCTTGATTGTCAACACTGTAGTGCCTGGGACCCTGCGAACAAGTGCATGCTGCAGGCTTGGAGTGTCAGGCAGCAATATGCTTGGTTGATGTGCTGCCTCATGGTGTCTGACACCATCAGCTGCTCCAGGGATATCTATATTGAACATATCACCAGACACAGACAGTACAAAGAGGTGTAAGCAAAACCCACCTCTACGAACCACTACCCACAGAATTCACAGATCTCCCTCCTTTCAAGCAGGAATGTATTTTTAATGGACTCTTGACACCATAATACTAACACAATCCAGGATAACCAATTTTATTAACATATATGTACTTCTATTCCCTTGTATACCCTCCACAACTTCTATAAAGGTGATGTTCCCGAATTTCTTAACTCTTGTATTTCAAACCCATCGTCTTTTGACTTTCTCCATCCAGAATGCTGTAGCTCATGTACTGGTTGTACTTGCCATCTTTACTGCAACATGTTCCTTCTCAATGGCCTGTACTGTGAACCTGGATGCCCAATCACTGCCTCTGTGTAACGCTATGATTGTCTGTTCCTTTATAACATTTTCTTAATCAAATGTTTAAATCTATTAATCTAAACTCCGTCTTTCACCTGGCTGCTAGTAAAGTGTGTATATATAAACAATTTTTCACTCCAGTACTTGTAGTCAGAGGAGTCTTAAAAGCATTTGCTACTGCAGCATCTAATAAGTGTAGGATACAAAGGCTATGGCTCTAGTTCCAATGCAGCTGTAATACATACAGTCTTTGCCACTAAGCAGCATATAAATAGTAGTGGAGACAGGCCCTACCCTGGTCAGTAAAGGCACACCCTCACTTTATCTTGTAAACCGTTCATGGCTCTCTACAGCAGTGGTTCTCAACCTTTTTTCCATCATGACACATCTGACAGATGATGTTCCCCTAGGTGACACACTACAATCTGCCAATGGCGGTGGTGCTTGCAGTGGGAGCATTTGGGTGCTCTGGAGGATGCAGCACTCCGTGACTTGGTGGAAGCAGAGTCAAGCCAGTGCAGGCTGGTGCCCTGGTGGTCTGGCTCAATGGGGCCAGGTTTATTTTTGTGGGGCAGGCAGTGCCCTCCCCATCTCTCCCCTGAGCCCAGGATCTCTGGGTTGCAACCCCCAAGTCCTTTTACTCATCTGGCCCCTGCTGCTGCTTATGGTGTGCAGCAGGAGCAGGCCATTGGGGGCAGCAGAGGGTGGTGAGTGGCAATAGCCCCAAGCAGCCTCCTAGCTGAGCTGCTAGAAGAGATGTACAGCTACTTCAATACAGCAATGTATGCGGCCCCTTCCCAAACTGCGCCAAGAGCATCCACCTCCAGGGTCCTCCCTCAAGAGGAGGCAGAAGAGTTCTCGGAAGAAGAGACTGAGGACCTACTTCTTGCCTTGGTACAAACTGACGAATAGTTAACTACTTCTTTCCTTAGCACAAACTGATGTATATAGTTAACTAATAAAGAACCGGTTTTGTTGTGGTCTCTTTTTTTGGAGGGTAGATGGGGTGGGTTCTGAGTTATTACAGATAATTGTGTGACTGGCTGTTGAGACTTGCCCACGTGCTCAGGGTTTAACTGATCACCATATTTGGAGTCAGGAAGGAATTTTCCCCCAGGGCAGACTGGCTAGGGGTCTTTCACCTTCCTTTCTAGCACAGGGAATGCCTCATCTACCAGTGAATTCTCTGTATCTCAAAGCCCTTAAATCATGACTTGAGGAGGCAAATAACTTGGTCATAGGCTTATTGCTGGAGTGGGCGGGTGACTGGGTTTGAGGCCTGCTTTATGCAGGAGATCAGACTAGATGATCATACTGGTCCCTTCTGACCTTAGAGACTATAATAAAGCACGTTTTGTTGTGGTCCATAGACTGTCAGTAGGGACCAATATGATCATCTAGTCTGACCTCCTGCACAATGCAGGCCTCAAACCCTGGGCGGCCCAGCAACAAAATAAGCCTCTAACCTATATGACTGAGTTATTTATCTCCTCAAATGATGATTTAAGGATTTTTAATTACAATCCAATCACAGGTAAAATCAATAAATCACAAGTAAAAAAAGGAAATATAGCACTTATAATTTCCTAACATAGCAAAAATGTAAAAAGGGCAGACTCTTGAGTGTTGACTATATAAAAAATAAGGGGGGGGGCAGGGGAGACTGGGGGAAGGGCTGAGTGAACTCTGAGTAGGAGATGGAGAAAAGCCAGGGGTCGGGGCTGGGCTTGTTTTGCTAATTTATCTCTATAAGCCCAACTAACTTCTTGGCTTCGCAATACACCTTTGTGCCCCGACAATAGATGAGAACTGCTGCTCTACAGGCCCAACCACTGCACAGATCCCCGTCTATGCTATTTTTAGTAGTGACCCTCTCCTGCTCCCTCCCCGAGCCAGAGCCTGTCTCCCGAGCCGTGTCTGGAAACTTCCTCCTGGGCCCTGGCAGAGCCTTTCACTGCCACAGCTCGTTGCCTCTACTGCTAACCACGTATGTCCAAAGCTAAGCGCCTCTATCCCTACTGCAGCTGCACTACCACTGCCCCTCCCGCCCTGACACGAGCCTCTGGGGAAAAGGCGCAGCGCTCCAAGCCAGCGCGGGACGGTGGAGAAGGGTGCTGCTGGAGAGGTGGACCCCACCCGAGCCGGCACCATCACGCCAGCACCTCCCAGCGTGGAAGAGAGCAGCGAGCCTCCCGCGCTCGACCGCCCTCAGCGCGGTTTGACTGGACAATGCGGCTTCCTCGCGTGGCCGTGGTCTGCGTAAGACTACAATTCCCAGCATGCAACATTTGCTAGGCCGATACGCTCTGACGAGGTAGTTTTTTCGCTTCCTTCCGGCAGGGCGAGGCCCCATTGGCCGGGCGTGCCCTGAGGGACAGGAGGGACTCGTAACGCAACTTCCGCTGACTCCTGGAGGGGGTTCCTTGCTCGTGGCGGACCGCTGAGCGCGCGCAACGGTTACTCTGAGCGGGCGCGGCGCGCGGGTCTGCAGGTGGCCGGTAGCGAGCTCGTCGTCACCATGGTGAGGCCGGGGCGGGGGCCTGGCCCGGCCCTGGGCAGCGAGCCAGGCTGGAGGGATGAGAGGGGCGCGTGCCTGCGCCAGCGCCCCGTAGGCCGCGGGGGCGGGGGTGCGACTCTGGCTTTGTGCCGCCCCCGCCCGCCCGCCGCTCCTTCGGGCCCTCCCCTGTCTTCGTGCGGGCGGCCGTTCCGCCGGTCCCGGGGGCGCTGGTTCCTGCCGCGCTCGGGTAGCGGAGCGCAGGCCTAGAAGTTTCTAGAGCGGCTGAGGGCCGGGCTGGTTCGCCATGTGGAGCCGCTGCCCGGCCCGTGTGTGCTGGGGCCTATCGCCGCGGCGCCTCCCGGGAATGGGGGGACGGCGACAGCTCAGCCCGCGTTTCCCGTGGCCGCCGGGGTGAGGCTCAGGCTGGCGGCCTTTGGCAGAGCCGAGGTTGGAGGTTACCTGGGTGACAACCCGCCACTCGGAGCGGGTAACGTCTCTTCAAGCCGCAGGGGTCCCAAGTCCCTGTGTTTCCGCACGCGCGGCAACTACTAGCTGATGGGTTTGGGGAGAAACTTTTTCCTGGTGGAAATTAGGATCCAAAGGGGTAGTTAGCCGTGTTAGTCTGTTGCAGAGGAACAGAGTCCTGTGGCACTTTTAAAGGCTAACAGATTTATTTATCGCATGAGCTTGCGTGGGAGAAAATCCCACTGAATAAATCTGTTAGTTTTTAAAAGTGCCACAGGACTCTTTGTTTATTTCTTGTGGAAATTATTTCAGAAGCGTCCCAGCCCTAGGCCAGAGCAGAGAGATCTATGGTGTTAAAAGCTTGCAGTGGGGTAAAAATGACTCTATCACTCCAGTCCTGCTGTATCATTTCTATTCCTGCTCATTCAGGTTCCCAGTTGACTTGAAGCTGCTGCTGAATCTCTAGTCCACTTCAAAATGTAGCTTTGAGTGGGTACAACTTTGTTCCAATTTGCTGCTGATTTCACCGGGGGGCCTTAATTAAGTTTTGATTTCTAATTTTTATGGGTTAAAAGACACTGGCCTCTTTTAGAGTAATTGATATGGGAAAGACAAGGAAGTAAAACTGTGATAACTTAAAATGTTGTCACCTAAAAACTTACAAGTTTTTGTCCTTGTTTTCAATAATTCCACAAAATCTTGAAATAATTGGCCCTGATTCTTTGCTGGGTGCAGCAGAGCAGTGAAGAAACAAAGGGTCTAGTTTCCTAAATTTCTGATAGGCCCACCTCTGCCCTGGTGTAATTAAGAGCTGGCTCTTCTAAGCTATGCCAACTGGCAGGGCTGTTGGCTCCTAGAGAGTGCCTGCATTCACTCCAGGAATAGGTGTAGTAGTAAGCTAGTTTAGAGCCAGCCCAGAAGATAGGGAGATCTTCTCAGGAAAAATCGCAGTATCATTTGTGTGCTGCAGGCCAGAAAAATCTCGTATTTGATCTGTGGGTTCATCTCAGCAAAGTTGAAGACAGCATTTTGAGTCCTTTGGTGCCACTGACATAATAAATATCTTTCTCTACTAAGAGCCTGTGTGTAGTGCCAGTGAAGTGAAGATTTTTTAAAAACATTTAGATAACAAGCATGTTAAAGATTCAGTTATAAAAATCTACCTGGGAATAGGGGCTATTAAGTGTTATAATTCAGCAATAACATAAAGCATCATTTAGTTTTTGAGGAGTTTTGAAAATGAAGCGATAAAGTTAAATTACAATTTACTTATGATTATTTCAGGCATCCCTTTCCCTAGCACCTGTGAATATTTTCAAGGCAGGAGCAGATGAAGAAAAAGCAGAGACAGCCCGATTGGTGAGTTTGTTTATTATCAGCAAAATTGGTAACACCTGTAATTAAGGTTGCCTGACCAATCCCATGATAAGTAAAGCCATGTGTAAATCATACTTTCATAGAGGGCATGGAAACCTTGAGATTGCTTCTCTTCCCCCCCTCCCCCAAATGGTGATATTTTAAATTCTGTTAAAAAAATACTCAGAACAAAGTCTTTAATATTGAACATTACCCTTGTTTACAGTTATGTGTGCATCTGTCGAGTGCTCTGTGTATGCAAAGGAATAGACTGCTGTAGGCACTGCTAGAAGAATGGAGTACTGTGTGCATGTCTGTCTGGAAGAAATTGGCAAACTTGTTAAATTCATTTCATCCTTGAAATCAGCTAACATTTCTTGTAAAATTAGTTTCAGGCAAATGCCCTGAAAAGAAGTATCTCGTGATTTACACAGTTGTGAATTTTCTTAAAATTCAATTACATGGAGCCCTAAGTGCAAGATCCTGTTTTCAGTTGCATATAACTTTACCTGTTCAGGCATTTTCCTTACTGGATGACTGGTTCACTCTGAATATTGTAAAAGTTAAGCAAAAATGGTTCAGCCATTTTCAAGAACGAGATGTGGGGTAGGACTGTGTGTTTTTTCCCCATATATAAAAAATTAGTATCTGTTAAGAAGGTCTTATCCTTCTGTGCTTTGGACTAAAGACTTGAAGTTTGGTAGTGCAATTTCTTTTGGAATTCCCATGGAAAAACTGTCCAAATGTGACATTTAATTTTTTTGGGTGAAAATTTTCAGTTTGCACTTGCTCAGTAGTAGAGACTTGTTTAGTAGTTTTGAAGTATAATAGCTACATTCTTTGAAGATTTCATCTGTATTGAGAATGCTCCAGCCTGGCCTACATTTGTAGGGCTTGTGCACAAGTTTCCATAGAATTGCTGTTCTCAGCTTATTTGGGCCACTGGGGTGCTGGTGCATAAACTGAGAATGGGAGACAGCAGCATCTTTTGTGCTGTGAGTGGTTTTCTGTCCTGCACCCCGGTAATGGGGAGAAGGAAGCTGCCTGCTTTAAGAGTCGGACGAGGAGAAAGGGGAGATGGTGGTGAAGAGAGTACATGAGGGCAAGGAGTTGTAATCCCTGACCCTGTTAGGTCTAGCATAGGGGTTGGCAACCTTTCTGAAGGACTGTGCCCAACTCTCCTCTCACCCTGCTCACAGTGCTCTTGCAGCAGCAGGGAGGGGGCTATTGTGGTGGCACAGCAGGTCTGCCCACTCCCAGTAGCGGGCAGTCTGGACACTCCCCTTTCCTTCCCCCTGACAGCACAGGCAGCAGGATTGGCAGGAGGGACAGCAGTGCATGCCACTTTTTGGTATGCATGCCCCAGATTGCCAACCCCTGGTCTAACCTTTAGCTACTTACTCTTAAAAAAGAAATAATGAATCCTTGTCTGATGCTTGTGCCTTTTTATTCCAGTCATCTTTCATTGGTGCTATTGCCATTGGAGACCTGGTTAAGAGCACTCTGGGACCTAAAGGCATGGTAAGATATCTGCAGGCTCTCAGATACCATATTATTAATTGTCTTTATGACTGTTAACAGCTATGAAGTACATTTTCAAGCGGTACTTTAAATCTTACATCCTGTAGGACAAGATTCTTTTAAGTACTGGGAGAGATGGTACAGTGACCGTAACCAATGATGGTGCAACCATCTTAAAAGCTATTGGAGTTGACAATCCAGCTGCCAAGGTTTTGGTTGGTGAGTTTAACTAGATGTTTCTTTACAAAATTTGAAATTTTATAGGACAACTATTAAATAGCATTTGCTTTTGATGAGGATGTTGTTTGATTGCTACTTTCTCCACTTCTGCTCAGAGGATAATTGCTATTTTCTCTACTTTTGCTAAAAAGCATGATGATGATGTGATGATCAGTTATTGCAGTTAATCCCACTTTGTATAGTTTTTGTTTTTTTTTTAAAATTCTGGTTTTGATTTCCAAACTAGTGTGTACATATAATATTCAGTATTTTTAGTTGGTAGTGAGTAATACACAATATTTGAAACAATAAACTAACATAGTCGCATTCTTTTTTAGACATGTCAATGGTTCAAGATGATGAGGTTGGTGATGGAACTACATCTGTAACTGTGCTGGCAGCTGAATTACTTAGGGTAATGCAATTTTTTTGTTTTTAGACATTGATTTCTATATCTGGTCTTCAGGTACCAAATAGCACATACAGTATAGGGTGCTACCAATGCAGTAAGCATTAGTATATCACTTATTAATTTGATAGAAACAGAAACAAAACTCAGATGCAGTCTCTGCTGTTTCCTGGGGGTATCCAGGGTTGTGAGGCATCTCACTACCACCTGCCCTTAGCGTGAGGAAAGTTTGTCTATGCGTGCTGTGGATCAACTCCTTGATTCCGCCAGCCTCAAGTACTACCATTTTAAGCTAGCAATAGGCACACACCGTCCCTAGTGCCTTCCAACCATCCTTCCATGCTCTGCCCCATTTCAATAAACACCTGGAGAATTCAGATTTTCTACTCCCAAATGACTAGTGGACACCAGCTTACAAAATTCAACTCAGGATCACCATCCTACTTTGCACACAGCACTTAGAAAGAGAAAACAAGAATAAGTTTAGCAAAGAACAGAGATTCAAGTGGAAAAAAAGTGAGAATATTAGAAAGAAATGATTACATGTTATGATTGTTTTATGTGTATTTGAGAGTTTAAATTTAACTCTCAAGGCTTCTGTCTCCTACATGATAGCTTGCCTCAGGTCCTTTTTCCAGTGTTTTAACCAAGTTGGGTGAGATCCTCACTTCATAAAATCAAGCCCACTGGTGTCTTGTCCTTCCAAATTAAAGAATAAACTGTGGGTTGATCTGCATAGGTTGCCAGGAAAACAATTCTAAAACAAGCCTTATTGGTTCAGGTCCTCTCCCCCTCCCCTTCATGCACACACACACAAAATAGCAAATTCCAAAGGGGTAGCCGTGTTAATCTATTGCAGAAAAACAACAGTCTTGTGGCACTTTTAAAGACTAACAGATTTATTTATTGCATGAGCTTTCGTGAGAGAAAATCCCACTTCATCAGACATCTGAGAGAGAGAGTGTGGTGTCACATACCCAGGGTGCCTGGTTTGGTGACATCACAGAGCTCTGGGTATGCAAGACTGCACCCTGTGAGACCACACTCTCTCCCTAACAGAGAGAGAGAGTGGTATCGCGGAGCGCTGTTTCGTATACACTACTCCGTGATGCCATGAGAGTGCTGTAGTATTTTAATTTATGGTATGTATGGTCCACTTGAAGTACAATTAAGTCAAATCTGGCCTGCCATAGCAAGTGAGTTTAACACCCCTGGTAAAAATTTTAAGCTCAAAGAACTGATATCAGGAGCATCTGTTGATCTTAATGGAAATGACAGCACTTAAGGTGAGAAGTGATTTCTTGTTTAGCTGAAATCCATGCCAGCCAGGGGTTTGAAGATTTCTCACCAGCAGCTTGAGTTGCACCCATAAGTAAACAGGAATCCAATACAGAGCTACAAGAAAATGATGTTATATTTTTAGAATACCTTTCTTGTCCACTTGAAAGATAGGTCTGGCTTGTACTACTAGACAAATCTTCTAGATGATCTTGAAGGCCTGCCTTGAGTAAAGCCCATTACTTACCTAGGTAGGAAGTAATAGCAGCATCAATGACATCATCTGTGTTTGCAGGATTAGAGGGTAAATATTACCTAAATCATTTGCATTAGGATTATTCTGATAGTTTTGCAGTTTGATTAGTTAAATGTCTCCTTTTGGTTCTGAAAATATTCTAAGATCTTACAGAATATATTGCCTTCCTCACTTCAGATTTGATGTGGAAATAAATTTTATGTTAATAGGAGGCAGAAGCATTAGTTGCAAAGAAGATTCATCCTCAAACCATCATTGCAGGCTGGAGAGAAGCTACAAAAGCAGCAAGAGAGGCCCTCTTGAAATCTGCAGTTGATCATGGGTTAGTAAATACCTTACATTTTTAGTAATAATCTTTGGTGGCCTGATTAGTTTCTATATAGCTTTTTGCAAATGCGTATGACAAAGATAAGTAGACTTGGTCAGCAGGAGGAAAACTCTTCAATTTTCTTCATTTCTGTTCTTTAGAATATAATATGATACAAGGAATATTTTTAACAGATTTTACTACAGTTTTCTTTAGATAAACCATAAAGGCTTTTTTAAAAATACAGACAATTTATCTTTAAAGTACTAGAAGATGTAGCTGTTTAACTAGAATATAATTTGCCTTAAAATATAAATTTGCCCCTTCAATTTATACAGTTGAAATTTTTTTTCCTTCTGAACTGCAGGCGTACACTTTCACTATCAGATTTGCTGCCTCCAAAAACCCAGGTCCAAAGTTATTTCAATATTAGAAGGACACAGATAACTTTAAGCCTGGTTAATAAACTTAGAACTAGTTTTAGGAGCTGTATCTTGTCCTGAATCCAGATTATCTAGCCTAACAGATTGGAAAACTAGGTAGTTCTGGTCAGTGATGCTACCTAGGGATCCAGAAGCCAATAGGGTTTCAAATTCTTTTGACAAAAAGTGAGGGTCATCATCTTGAATAGGTGGAAACCACTTAGCTACTTTTTCCAAATTTCGCTAGCTTTGCAATATCGTCTGTTTTGATTAGAAAAAGTTCTGAATAGTTTACTTTGATCCAAACTTAAATCTTCAATAAGTACTGGGAACACAGACACTGCACAATCTACGTCTGATGATGACATGTCCTGTGCTTGGTGAGTTATGCATTGAGCCACTTTGTGCTCAATGTATTTTGGGGCCTGTTTGGTATGTAGTATTAAATAGAACCTAAGGGCATCTTAGATTTATCCTGTTTCTCCTGCCTCCTATGTATCTGGGAAATGAAGAGTAGTCATAATGCAGTACACTTCAGGCATCCTTGACACATCCACTGTCTACCTCTGTGCTCTTGGCTATGAACAGGGCCAAAAGTACTTGCCATGGCTAGGGATTTACATAGAGAGTATTTTTCTCTGGGTCATTTCTGCTCATTTAAAAACCCTTTTACATTGCGAAGGTGGTGTTATGAGCCCTCAGTGTAACTGAGAATTGAGTACAGTAACTTTGCTCAGATTTTGTCCTCATCAAGACTTCTGTAAAGAAGCAGTTCTTCCTGTTTAGCCCGAATGATCTGTGCAGTTTCTTGTTCTATCATTGAGCTATAGAGACTTGAAATGCTCCTTTAACAGTTTTCATAGCCAGATGTCTAAACGAAGTAACATCTTGGAATGCAAGTTGAAGGTAAAACAGACACTCTAATGCCACACTCGCTATTGTGGTATCATATCAGAATAAGGGATGCGTGAAAGCTCATTCCAGTAATCTAAATAATTGTTAAAATAATCCTAGTTAAACCTTCAAAGCATTTAAAATTTAAATACAGGGGTTTAAATTTTATTCTAAATGAGAAATAAAGATCAAAACAAATACTGTATTTTGTTTCCCGTAACCTCTCCCAGTCAGTTTCCCAGAGCTCAGTTTAACTCCATTCTTGTCTGTCAAGTTCCTTTATTTGGCATACGTACAGCAAAGATACATTGACTTGATCAGACTCACACACAAAGTGGAATGCAGGATACATCACAGATCTAAAGTCTCACAAACTTTTTCTTCTATTAATTTCTGCCAACACTAGTTCATAACTATGTGTTGCATCATATGCTTCATGATTGGCTTGGTTACTACTATTCAAGGACCAATCCATGTACAGAATGCTCTGTTCATTCATAATCCAAACTTCATCTTTTACTTTGAGGTTTGTTTACTAATATCAGAATATTCTTGCTGATCTTAGCTAGCCATCTTGACTCCAGCATCCTGATTTTTATGACAGCTTAACCTTCATTCTTCTTCTTAGTCATGCCCATTAAGAAATGAAGCAAGTTGCTTATGTCATGCCAGGGCTACATTTTGTTTTATTTGTGGCTTTCCCCAACTGTGAAATGGGGGTGGTGGTGATGCTTATTCACTGTTTCAGTGCTTTGAGCTATGGAGGTGAAAGCACCATGTGAGTGCAAAGTATCATTAATAATATATGTATGCAATAATACAACAGGCCATATAGTGGCTGAAATTATTTGTCGAGCATCAATATTGTACATGTAAGTCTGCAGTCATAGATGAAAATAAATTCCAAGAGGTGCTTTTAATTAAATTTGTATCCTAAGTAATGCCTTAGGTAATGAAATATTTGGAAAGTGCAATGTATGTAAGTCAGTTGAATTGCTTCTTTGATCCTGCCCACTTAATTTTATTCCCTTGTTTACATTGTTTGTTTTAGTGATGATGAAATAAAGTTCTGCCAAGACTTAATGAACATTGCAGGGACCACACTGTCCTCAAAACTACTTACTCATCATAAAGATCACTTTACCAAACTAGCAGTGGAAGCTGTTCTTAGACTAAAAGGATCTGGTAATTTGGAAGCTATCCATATTATCAAGAAGCTTGGTGGAAGTCTGGTAGATTCTTACTTAGATGAAGGTATGTTTTCGTCAGTGATAGTATATTTGAAAGTTGAAATTAATCGTGTGTGAGATATATGCATATGTCTGTATTTGCTTCAGGAAACATTGCTGTGCTATTGTGTTAGGTGAATCTGTGCAAGTTTTTGACACATTTAAGAATAATGGTCCTTTCCCCATTTTAAGGCCTGCTGAGATTTTGCTATTTCCTCTTTCATTACAGGCTTTCTGCTAGACAAAAAGATTGGTGTCAACCAGCCTAAAAGAATTGAAAATGCAAAGATACTTATTGCAAACACTGGTATGGATACAGATAAAATTAAGGTAGGTGATTAATGTAGTAGAAATCTTCATAATAAATAGTTAATTGTCAAATAAATTTTACATCTATATTTTTTTAATTTAGATCTTTGGTTCTCGTGTAAGAGTGGATTCAACAGCGAAGGTAGCAGAAATAGAACAAGCAGAAAAAGAAAAAATGAAAGAAAAGGTGGAACGTATTCTTAAGCATGGAATAAACTGCTTTATTAACAGGTATGTATTTACTGTGGAAGATGTGACTGTCCCATAGATTCTATTCTATTAAAAACTTGCTGCTTCAAAACATTTGTAAGACCACGCTCTTTTTATAACCACACACAGGATTCATCCAGCCCTTTATCATCAAACATCTTAGTTATTGTAATGTCTTCACTGAGGTAAATGTCAGTCCTTACCTGCCTCCTTCCACCATGCAAAACATAACTGCTAAATACTTTGCTTACTTGTCATTCTGACAATACCATGCCCCCCACCTTTTAAATCCTTCCAATTGCTCTCCCTTGTACTCAGCTACATAATGCAGGGGACAAGATTCTACTTATATTTACCCCTCATCTTCTGAATCAGCTGTAGCCCAAATTCTCAAAGCTATTTAGCCATCTATCTCCCATTGATTTCACCGAGAGCTAGGTGCATAAATATATTCAAGAATCTGGTTCTTTGTTTCTTACTGTCACCTTCATCTGTGACAATCCTTGTGACTGACACCCCAACTCTCTCTATGCAGACTGGTATGTTCCATGCCATTTGCTACATATTGGACACCTTTTCTGAGCTGGTGTGCAGAGCCACAATCTTTTTTTTTTTTTTTTTTTAAATTAAGATGTACTTTTTCTGTGATGCCTACAATAAACAGCTGTTTCAGCTCAGCTTTTGAGTCACTGCTGTTCTGTGGTGAAATTACCCTACATCGTACTGACCACTAGTACTCACCAGTCCTGGTCAAGGCAGAGACTGTGGTTCTACCCTGTATCCTGTTTAAGGTAGTGTTGCCCCTAGAAAAGGGGTATTCCTCTCCAGCTTCACGACATAGTAAGGAGGCATGACTTAATTGTTCTCCAGAGTTCTGATCTTACAATCCCAGTGATGTGGGAGTCTAAAGCCCTTCATTTTTTTTTTTTTTTTTTTATTAAACGACAGGATCTAAAAGCAAGTATTCCCCATGCTATCTACTCCAGTCATCCACTGGCCTTTACCCTTAGCAGCAGTCATGGGCCTTTTTGGCCCCCTGGAACTCGCAGGCAGCAAAAAAGCAAGTTGCTTCTTCCTGTCTAAGATGAGGTCTCCTCTCCCACAAGACCTCATAGGAAACTCAAGCAGCAATTTCTTCTGCTGGGCAATTACAAGAGTGGGGTTCTGATGAACAGTATTTACATGCTGAAGAGCAGCTAGCAGTAACTGATTTTCTCCTCCTCAACAGATGAGGCATTGGGGCCTTCTAACTCTGCTAGTGCCATGTTTGAGAAGTGCTTTTGCAGTGTAAATTGTAAATAATTATTCCATTCAAAATCCATTTCTGTTCATGTTGAGAAGTGAGTTTATTTCTGTTGTTAGGTTATAATTTTGAAAGATGCGTTCTTTCTGTAGCATGAATATATATGTGTGCTTCAATTATAGGCAACTGATTTATAACTACCCTGAACAGCTATTTGGTGCTGCTGGTGTTATGGCTATTGAACATGCTGACTTTGCAGGCGTGGAACGTCTGGCTCTTGTTACAGGTAAAGAGAAGAATGTTGCATCATTGTATTGTATCCTTGGTGTTGACATCTGTATTTCATTTTCTGGTAAATGTTAATGCTTGATTTGCATAATTGATACAATATACTTTAACTTTTCATGTTAAGAAAAGCAGTTAGTGTAAACAGTGGTGGGGTAATATGGGAGGGAGGGGGAAGAGTTAAACACCAAAAAACCTAAGGATTTTTCTCCTAAAGTAAAATCTACCCAAAAGCATTTACCATTCATCAAGAACAGAACCTCATGCTCTGTGTATCTCATAACTTTGACCGCCAGAAGCTAGGATTGCACAACAGGGTATGGATCACTCAATAATTGTCCTATTCTGGTCATTTCCTCTGAAGCATCTGGCCACTGTCAGAAGACAGGATACTGATGTAGATAGACGTGTTCTTGATGGGTTTGGCCTCTGTAAAAAGAAATTATTTTGGAAGGAAAGCTGTCTACGTCGCAGTTAGTACTGTTGTCAGTGGAGAAGAGTTTAGCTCAGTTTCCATCTATCTTCAGTGTACTTTGCTTTAAATTTAAACCAACTGTTGCAATTTTGGATGAGCTCTGTATTATCACAGCATGCTGATTAAATATACTTTTTTTCGTTTTTCAGGTTTCATAGGGAATAGACTATCTTTTAAAGATTACCTGTAAATAAGGTCAAACAAAAAACCTTTCACAGTTGTGTCCAGTACCTTAAAGTAAGCAGTAGACTGTTTAAAAAAGGTCTGCTGCAGATAAGCCTTTCTAGGTATAGTACTGTTTGGTTTTGGGGAAATGTAAGTAATCTTGTAACAACAGATTGTAAAATAAACGTCCCAACAGAAGTTATTTTTAAAAAAGATTGTATTGTTTAAAGATCATATAGGTTTATATGTAGTTGTTATACTGTAGCTCTATATAGTCAAGCATTACAGTGAAATAAGTTACTAGCTGGGTACTGGCTATATATTTTTCATGTAGCAGATCTTTAATCAAAGACTAGGACTTAATTCAAAATTTAAATTTTATCTTTATCCATAACTAAAATTGTATTTTTATCCAGAGATCTTCAATGTTCTTTGCAGAGGTGAAACAAGCATTATATATTTCTATGCTCTGTTCTTAATACCAAGAGTTTTTCACAAAATGTGAGTGTACAGTGTTGAAGCTGGTCCCCAATTCAGGAAAATGAAGCTAGTTGCACTGTGCCACTTGAGTCCCTACCGTGTAGCTATAAAGGCCTTCTCACTTGAATGTATACGTCTTCTCTGCTCCTCCGTCCTCCACATGCTTTGGGAAACTGAAAACTTTCAAAACTTTCTTACATAGTTTGAACAGTGAAATGCTATCAATATCAACATTAACTGTCATCGACATATGAATTAGCACCCATTGAAAAGGATGCAACAGTCCAAACCTCAGAAGTACTGTTTCAGGCTCTCTGTAAACTCAAACTTTGTGTTGGTTTCATTTGTTTTACAGTTTGGGCATTGTTATTACTAAAGGGAAAAGGTGTATTCTCAGTTCAAGTTAGCTAATTAATTACCTAACAAGGCGAAATTGTAGTGAGGATAGCAGTTTGTAGTTTTCATATCAGTTAGCAAGTCAAGTTAAAGACTACTGCCTTGTCTTCACTGGATTTTGTCTCATGTTAGTACCCTCCAGTTAGTACCCACCTTTTCTTTCCTTTGTGAAAAATCCCACCCTGTAAAGATTTACTTTACAACCGTAAAGTAAGTCCATTTTTTAAAAATTTGAAAGTGGAGACTCTGGGAATCAACAGAGAGATGTGTTCATGTCCCCAACTTTAGGAAACACTGGTGTAGTGTTACTATTAGTAACTAAGGGAAGTTTCAGATCTTTCAAGAGTTGACCTAAACTGTAAGCACACAAGCAGTTTAATATGAATGTACATTCAAAGGTGGTGAAATTGCCTCAACATTTGATCACCCGGAGCTGGTAAAACTAGGAAGTTGCAAGCTTATTGAAGAGGTTATGATTGGAGAAGATAAGCTCATTCACTTCTCTGGTGTAGCAATGGGTAAGTGTTTTACCATTAAGCAACCATTATAATGTCAATTTATTACTAACCATTATATTTAAACTGTTTTATTAAATAGTAGTCATAAGAATAGATAGATACTTTAGATACACCATGTGATACTTAGCATTGCTCTGGCTTTTAAGACTAAATGTTAAGCCCCTGATCCTGCAAAATGTATATGTATGTTTAATTATACTGTATTGAGTTAAGTTATAAATCTGTTAGTCTTTAAAAGTGCCACAGGACTCTGTTGTCTTTCTACAATAGACTAACACGGCTACCCCTTTGGAATTTGAGTTAAGTTATGTACATGTCTAAGTCTGCTACTGAGATCTAAAACTTTTAGTGTCCTGTAACATCCCCCCTTTTTGGTAAATTAAACAGTGATGAGGCAAATGGCAACCTGTTAGCAGTGATCTTTCAAAACAGATTTTAGTAACTTTAGTTGACCAGAAGAATGGAAGTTCTTCTGATCTGTGTGTGTCCTATCAAATTATGGCTTTGATATCCGACACTAAGTTAACTATTTAGTAATTTGTGAAAAATACAGCATATCTATAGGAGGGCATGGGTGAAAATGGCATGGTTAATGTAATTTGTTCAGTTTTCATTGGTCCTGTAAAACGCCAACTGCTCCATTTTTTTACTTGTATTTTATGGCAGAGGTGTCAAACGTATGGCCTACGGGCTGGATCCAGCCCGCCAAGGGCTCTTATCCGGCTCTCGGAGCTCTGCACACCTCTCCACTGCTGAAACTGTCAAGCACTGGTAAAGGTCCCTGCAATTTTACTACTTGTCAGCAGATGGTGAGCCTCCACTGCATTTCTGTAGCGGATCAGCGCCATCTGGTGGCGAAAAGTAAAAATGGCAGACACCTTTACTGGCACCTTGCAGATTCAGGGGCTGTGAGCAGGTTTTTTTCAGCAGGGGGTTGTCCCAGCTGGGTGCCTTGCTTTGAGGCTGGGCACCTAGCTGGGCAGAAATTTTTTTGACTCCTGGCCTGGGCACCAAACCTGGCTAGGCCTTTTTAAAATCTGCTGCTCCGTAGCCCAGGGCAGGGAATGGCCTGGCCAGAGAATTGACTACAAGGGCTGGATTGAGCCCCTATGAGCCAGATAAGTGGAGGGGAGGAGGCTGGGGAGCCGGCTCCATGAGGCAGGGAGTTGGGGAAGTGGTTAGGGAACTGGTTTATGGTGATGTCAGTAAAACTAACATAAATGCTTTGAGACTGTCTTTGGGCACGTCCGACAGCATAGCATCAATTGAGCGACTTTGAGTGTCTGTAAAGACATGCTCAATTGAATCCAGAATTAGCCGGAGGTCAGTTGGTTAAGACCTACCAGCACGTAGCATAGCGCTTTCTGCCACTCAGTGCTGTGCGGACCCTACGGTAAGTAGGCATTAGGCAGTCAAAGGGGAAATGCGCATGTTATTTTAAGTAACTTGCATATCTCCCTTCGACTGCCATCTAAATCCCACCGCAGTGTAGACCAGCTCTTTGTTTTTCATTGTCTCAAAGCTATTTTGTTGACATAGTTGGATCTGTTCTTAGCTCTTTGTTTTGACATCCTTAGGTGAAGCTTGCACCATAGTTCTCCGTGGAGCAACACAACAAATTCTAGATGAAGCTGAAAGATCTTTGCATGATGCTCTCTGTGTCCTTGCCCAAACTGTGAAAGACACTAGAACTGTCTATGGTGGAGGTGAATATTAAAAATTATCTTTTATATAGCAGTATGTATGAGTTCTTATTGTTAGTGAAGGCAGATGTAAGCACCTTACAATTTTTTTAATATGCAGGTTGTTCAGAGATGCTGATGGCTCATGCTGTCACAGAGATTGCCAACAGAACGCCTGGCAAAGAATCTGTTGCAATGGAGTCTTTTGCAAAGGCCTTGAGAATGGTAAGTTTACGTTTAGTCAAATGTTTGGAATAGCTAGTAGAACTAAACATTTTAAAGGAATTATGTACCTAGGTGGAAGAGCCAGCATCCAAATATTAATTAATACTTTGGTTCCCTAGAAATACGGAAACTAAATTTACCAAAACAACTTTCTTCCTGGTTGGGAGACAGGCAAACGTTATTGACTAATCGTTCCTCCTTTTAATATATTTCTTTAATAATTTGCTGTATCTTGCTTTCAATTTGAATTGATCTATATCTGTATGTATTATCCTATATTGGTCATCTTTAATTAGCACTTTGTTAGTGCCTTTCGGACTTTCCCAACCCTTGTTTCTACTTCCTATCTTGAGATACTAACCATATGCCTACACAGCTTAAAAAAAAATAAAAATCTGTGGCTGGCTCATGCCAGCCAACGTGGTCTTGCAGGCATTGGGCTGTCAAGGGTTTTTTGTTGTTGTTGTGTAAACTTCTGGTCTCGGGCTAGAGCCCAGAAGTCTATGCAGCAATGAAACAGCCCCAAACCACGTGAGTCCAAGTCAGCTGGCATGGGCTAGCTGTGGGTTTTTATAGCTGTGTGGATGTATCCTAAGGGAGGGCAGAGCAGTAAAACTGGAAGCACATAGTGATTCCACATGATTTAGATGGCTGATTCATGGAGATTACAGTGATGATTTAATAGCAAAAATTCTCAAGCATTGTCTGAACTTCCCTACCTAAAATCTTAGAAAATATTTGCTTCACCTTGTGAAAAACGAGATCACCACAGAAAAGCAAATAGAATATATGTTAAATGCTAACATGGCTTATACTGGAATGGAGTTGAGAGAACCTGACTTCCAGTACCAGCATTTGAAACTAGGGGAAAATCTTTTTCAGAAAAACAAAGTAATGTTTACTTTAGAGAATCCTCTCTTTAATGACCACGCACAGTTTGCACTAGCATCACTTGAACTTAAATGCATTGAGTAGAAGAATATTTTGTTGATAAATGCTCATCAGCAAGTTTACATTCTTAAACTGGAACAAGTGTCAGAAGACCAGTTTGAATTGATTAATGAGAAAATGTACTCTCGTGCTCCTGTTTTAAATTGAAGGGAAAACCTACTAAAAATACGGTAGTAATGTTCCCCTGGTATTGCTTACAAAGGTGTCAAGCCTTGGGGAATAGTCCTCTCAGAATAAATGTTTGTCACTTCTTTCCAGTTTCTCCTTACTGAAATATGTACCTTTGACACAAATTAATTGGATTTTTTAAAGAGTTGCTTAATATCTGTTTCATACTTAAGATTGCTGTTGTGGACCTCTTTCCTAAGCTATATTTTCAACCAATCTAAACTTGTCAAAACACCTCCTTTTCATCTGCAAAATTTCATGCTTACTCTCAGCACCAAGAGTTATTTTGCACAGGAAATCACTGAAAACCCTTTTAATTGCAGATAAATGTTGTTTCAGATGTTTAGATTGTATAACTTTGCATAAGTATAAATCAAGGAAAAACATTTGTTGACAATCCTAAATGTGGAAGTTCTGCTTATGTTTTTGTAGCCCTACCTTTCACAGCTGTTTTTGTAACTCAAATATAAATAAGCAGCCTTATGTTTTGTAAAGAGATGTTTCAATGTGGTTATTTTGTTTTGCTTTTTGATTTATTTGAGAATTTAAATATCCTCTGATCTTACGTCATACGTATTTATTCCTTTAGATCCCTACCATTATAGCTGACAATGCTGGTTATGACAGCGCAGATCTAGTGTCTCAGCTCAGAGCTGCTCACAGTGAAGGGAAAACAACTTATGGACTTGGTGAGAAATTGGATTGCATATGAATTGTATAGAATTTTTTCCTTTTATTGTGATGAGGAATGTTTGCATTTGCTTTGTAGTGACTTACTGGATGCAAACTTGACTTTGTGATAAAATCTAGGCAAGAGTTTATTGCATCATGAACAAAATAATTCGGCTTTAAGTATAATCTTAGCAACTTGGCATCAAAATTAGTCACACCTGTTTGTATCAGTAGATGTCCAGTTGGATGGACTTGAGTCATGGTTTCATATGGTGAATGAAAATACTAGCCTTCTCCTATTTTGTCTTAACATGTAGTTGTCTCAGTTCTCTGTGATTATTAGGAGACAAGTTCGGGGTTTAGACAGTTTGGAATAGAGGTGGCTGTATGGCTAGAAGCTATTTTCTTGCTTAATCCTTGTTGCAGTATAAGCATCACATCACTGATTATTAATGCTGTGATGAAGCCTATGTCTGCACTAGAGACCTTACAGTGGCACAGATGTACCGTTGCAGCTATGCCATTATAATGTCTCCTGTGTAGCCACTTTATGCCAGCGGGAGAGATCTCACTCATCAGCATGATTAAATCACCCCCTAGGAGAGGCGGTAGCTATGTCAGCTGGAGAGCATTTGCTGCTGATGTAGTGCTGTCCACACTGGTGCTTCTGTCGATAATACTTAGGTCAGTTGCAGTGTTTTTTCACACCCCTGACAAAAGTACTAGTGTAGACCCTCAATCAAGATTGAGTAGCAGCATTAGGAAGTGACAATAAATAGATGAATTTGAAACAAAGTGAGAAGTGACCATAAGGTTGAAAAGTTCCACTTTGACACCTTATTGGCTGTAATAGAAAGGATGGTTGTAGTAAAGAACTTACAACTTTAAGTTCACATATACAAGATTACACCTGTTCCATAATATATAAATGACAGCTTCAAGGTCTTAATAGTGCAAAAAAGTTAGTAAATATATCCTGAAAATTAAATATATTAACATCTTTATGCATGTGTTTGCATATCAAATACATATACACATGCATAGAAAGAAAACATGGAATTAATAATGATGTGGTGTAAGTTTTATTAGCTTGAGCTTGGGATGGTTGATTCAAAATGGATGCCACTTTGAAATGGTCAATTCAAAGCACACTATGGAACTTTTAATACCCAGGGTTTGATGAATAGTGAGTATGTGGCACAAGCTAGTGAGGTGGACTTACACCCCAGCTTATCATGAACTAACTAGTCATATAGACAAGCTCTCGATAAGCTTGTATGTATTTATAAAAAACATGAATTTAAGCCTACCATTTTGCAGCTCTGTACGGTATTTCATAATGGAAATTTCATGCCATTGGACAGAGACTATTCGCAGCTTCCCAAAAGGAACTGTTACTCTGTTCTAGCTCAGGGATGTCCCAAGGTGGTGACTTTGAGTTGATATTTTTGTATACAGGAAATCTATTTTAGATCACTTCTGGAGATATTTTACATTATTTCCTTTTTAGTCTTGCATAGTTGGACTCATAGTCATTAAAGCAACAAGCTTCACAGATGGAGGGATACATGTAATAAGTATGACACTTCTTTACAATACATAATTTCTAAAATACCTTTTCTGTAGGATATATGAAATGGATAAGGACATGGTTGAGTTACAAAGTTTTTATCAGTACTTATTTCAGATAGCTTTGTGCATAATGCAGGTTATTAGTGAGTTTTTCTTCTTTAAAAAAAAATCCTTCAGGCAAAATGTCTTTCTTTTTAAAGATATGAAGGATGGTATCATTGGAGACATGGCAGCCCTGGGAATAACTGAAAGTTTCCAAGTAAAGAGACAAGTTCTACTGAGTGCAGCTGAAGCAGCAGAAATGATTCTTCGTGTGGATGACATTATTAAAGCAGCACCAAGGTATTCAAAATTTGACGTTCTAGTTATATTAGATATAACCCTTCATTTCAAGCTATTTTCTATAATTTTTTCCTGGTAACAGATTTTTTTGGTTCTAGTCTAACATTTTAGTGTTATCACAATTAACTTGCAATAGTCTTGTGATGTTTAAATTAAACGGTGTTCAAGCACTGTCTAGTTAAAATGAATATCTGTAGATATGATTTACTGTTTAGTTCTACAAACTGTGATCAAACTGAGTTCATTGGAGAAATCTCTTGTTTGTGGGGGGAAAATAAGGGAGGCATTTTTGATCCTCTCCATTGCTAAAAAAATCCCCCAAAACCTAAAAATTGTAGCTGGATGCCCAAAATGTCTCTAAAATAGAATCTGGTACTGCTTGTTGCTCTCTGTTCACGTTACTTTTCTGGGTCAGCTGCTGACTGTAAATGAATTTTCTCCAAGCACACCAGTGTTAATGTATAACCCACATTTCTTTAGGTCATTGTCCTTATGGGGCCTTTCATACACTTTGCAGAAAAATATAATTCTTTCACTGGTTACATTCAAAGTCCTGCACTGGAGGAATTTATTGGAAATAAAATGACTACTCATAAAGAGTCACTTCTTGTTCTTTACCAGTAAAATTCATCCCTGTGGCAAAAGCCTTGCAAAACTAATTTGATATTATTTAAAAGATTCTGCAAGTCTAAAGGTTCTGTAATTTGGTGTTATCTAAAAGGTTTTGTAATGGTGAATTTTAGACTTAATTTTAACTTGGTGAAAACGGATGTTAGAAAATCTTATCAGAGTGTCATGGGAAAAGTTAATAGTGTGAGGCCACAAGTCTCTACTAGAACTGCTGGATTAATGATTCAGAAAACAGAGTGAACAAGTAGGTGGCAAAATTTGCAAATAACACAATTATTTTGGTTAGCCATGTCCATAAAGGAAATAAACAAAGCTAAATGAATGGACAACATGAATGTTGTTGATAAATGTGAATAAAGCACATTGGAAGGGAAATTTGAACTACCTGTTCACCGTACTGAGTTTCAAATTAGTCATCTGCTTGGAAAGATTTTTAAAAGTTGAAAATTTTTATGTACATAACAAAAATATCCAGTTATGTTAGTAAATACCACTAAATTTTTTTTAAAGAGATATAAAATCAAATGCTTTGGGCCTCAACTCAGTCTCTAACTATTAAGAGGAGACTCTTGGTGGACAGATTATCCTTATCTACGTATCATTAAGTTGCTGGCACCTTCTCAGGAAGCATGTGGTATTGGTCAGGAATAAATATACTGGACTTGTGAGACCATGGGGCTCATCCAGATGAGCAATTCATATGTGCCATGCTTATGGAAGTAACTGGCATTGAATTTGCAGTATTGTGGAAAGCTTGTTATTTATTTTTTTAAATTGCTGGACTTCAAGGGGAAGAAACCATTCTAAATCATGTGACTTTCTTTCAGGAAACGTGTACCAGACCATCGCCCATGTTAAGTATTCAACTGATAACGATGTGTGGACCAACTCTAACCAAGTACTTTTTTTAAAAAAAAAGAACCACCTAAAAGGTTATGGAGCAGAAGCTTAAAATGAAAACAGCATATTCATCACTGGCATGTGATTGTTACGTTTTTCTGCAGATTTAACTTATTTTGTGTGTGCGCGCGCTTTAAAAAAGGCATTTCATTTTCAAATAAAACATGGGTTGGATACAACATATATATTTCTTCTGTTCCTTCCCTAGTTCCCCTTATAGTTCATAGAAATAAAGTTTCAAATTCATATCTGAGGCTTTTTTTCTTGGTAAAGTATAACTGTGATCTTGATATATAGAGAGAATTGCAGTGGACTTTCTCAGCATCAGGAGCTGAGAAAAAAAGTTAATACTTGAGACCAAAGAAGTAGATACAAATGACTGTCCTATCACAGTGGAAGTGTTGCATTACTACTTTAACTTGAAAATTATGTTTTTGTGCACATTAACTCAATACATGCTGGGCAGGCTCTGTATTTCCAGCCATGGGAATTTGCTTTATAACTGATGCTGGATATGCACTGCATTAATTTGGAAATTAGAAAAAAAATGGGTTTAACTTGGATGCTGAAAAACAAAACCTATTGTTAAGCTTTTGTATCGTTGTTCTCTTAGCACTGAAATTTAAAATATGCCAAGGAAGGAAATACAATGACTAGTTGCAGCAAGATTTCTCCTCCTATTGGGAGGTTCTTGGATCAAATTCATTTTATACTGAAAGATTTTAATTTATTAGAACTGCTTCTTTTTCATAACTGTGAATAGTGATAAAGTTATCAATTAAGACAGCATCATGTGAGAAAAGTAAATTGATATTAGTGGGCTGAAAGGTGGGATTGTCTGAATAAACTTTTGATATTCATGCTCCTAAGATATGTTAACTGTTTTTACAGTTAGTAATGCAGTTAATAACCCCCTATATACCACAAACATAAGAGGTATGTCTTACATTTTGAGCTGTAGAACCCTCCATTGTGGAGTGAACTCATGGCTGTATTTTGCCATGTCGTCATCATTCCCCCCCCCCCAGTGGTGTACCAGTGTGGGGGGTGAAAGGGAGCCAGGCCCCTGGGCAGTGGCCTTGGGGGTGAGAGGGGGTTGGGGGGGTGGTGCTGGCCAGGCCCTACATGATGTGCAGGAGGCTCTGAGGGGTGGCTAGACGGCGCCCGGGGCAGGTAGGGGCAGAGAGCTTTGGTGATCAGACGAGGAACTCTCTCCACCACCCGCCTGGGGGATGAGGCACTGCTGCCGGTAGGGGGAACCAGCACCAACTCTGATTGGGCTGTGGGGCTGGAGCAGGAGATGCCGGCACCATGCGGCAGGTAACTCGGGGGGGGGGGGGCAGTGGGGGAGCCACCGCCATGAGCACCAGCACGTGAGGAAAGTGGTGTTCTTCCCCCACTCCCTAGATCCCTGCCTCCCTGAGGCAGATTGGGGGGGGGAGGGGGGCGCAGGAAGGCATTGTCTGGTGGATGCCAAGGACCCCTCCTGGCTTGTATGGAGGGCATGGGAGGTGTAGGGAGAGCACAAATGCAAGCAGTGGTCCATGGGTGCTGGAGACCCATGATATACCCTTTGTATCCTATGCCCTGAGAATTTAAATAACTCAAGTAATGCTGCTCTGGCTGATTCCCTCACTGACTTTTTCCAGACTAGGATTTAAAGGTGTGATGACAGCACATTTAACATGATTCCAGTGGGAACAAAGCATGCTGCCTTTAACATATGCTAAAGAGTTTAGTAAGTGTGTCTTTGCACTAGAATTTTAAAACATTAGTACTTGTTAGGTAATAAGTGCTGTCACTTTAAATCTTATTCTAAATGAGAGCATTACGGTTGAACGAGCAAATTTAGCACACTTCCATTTTCTAACAAAATTCCTTGTGCACAATTTTTCTCCCACTTCTCATTCCATTTGTTTCAAAGATTGGATAACAAAAGTGAAGCATGCCCCCCATGTAAAGCAGTTTGTCCAAATTTCCTGTCCCATGGCTTTTTCAACTTAACTACAACAGAATGAGGACTACTTCTAGATAGAGACCTTGCTTTAATTATAGGCAATTCTTTGCCTGAGCGTTCCAGCGCATTTTCATATCCTATTTAGTAGATGACAGTTTGATTTAGCAAAAGTAAACTACTTTCGAGGCCTGACTTGCTTGAGCTACAATGAGATGATGATTATGATGGTTAAGAATAAATGTATGGTTAATTGTGGCTGGAACTAGTATTGATATATGTAATTTGGATCATTCTGCATTTATCTAAACTTACATTCATAATATATTCAGACTAACTTTATTCATCTTAGTTTAAATAGTGGCACCGCTGGAAATAGTGGTGGGAAAAAGTTCTTAGCTCTGGCATTGGAGAATCTGAAGTTAACTGAGTTGCAAATGCAATGTTGTGTTTATCTCAGCAATGCTTGTCCAAAAGAAATCTTAGTGTTCGGCAAGTGATGGCGTGCATACGCATTATGCTGTAGGTGGGGGTATGCAAGACCAATAACTCAAGTTGCCGATTTTGGTCAGCAGTACCATTAAGTGGTGCATGTGCTGCTACTCTCCTCTAGTTCTCCAGCCATGGCATAAAAGGGACATGATTGGTGCCTCTGTCATTTCCTTCTCACTCCCTGTAGTGTTTGCTTTTGTTAGCCAATGTTCCATAGCTTTAGTGTATATAGGTATAGTTAATACTTATTAGTTCAGATAGTTATTACAGTTTAGCAGTCTTCTGGAGGATTTTATTTTGAAGAAAGTCCCTGGATTTTAAATGTGCTGGGCTGTTTTCACTGTCATGGTTAGGCACAAGAATTGTTTGATCTGTCTCTGGGTGGGACAGAACAGATGATCTCTTTGTACCTCCTTCCCCACCAGGAATAACAAAACAAAGACTGTTGCCTTAAGATTCACTTTATGGAAGAGGCACTGTGACCTACACTTGAGCCGGGCTCCGGTTGTGACACAAGGGACCCTAAAATAACTGAGTGCCCCTCCAGCTGCTTCGGCTTGGAAGCATAAGTTTGATGACAAACATCCTACTTTGTCTTCTCTTCATTTTGGTCATCCAACTTTGGAACATTCCAAATAGTCTGACTCTAACAAGACCTCAAAGGATCTGTCTTCTCCCAGAAAATCTTCTTGTAAATCCTCCAGTAGCAGGTTGAGGCTTCACAAATCTAAGGGCTCACCAATCCCTTTTGTCGGAGCACCACTGACTCAATCTCCATTGAAACTGTCAAGATTAGTGTTTTCACCCTAGGTGCTAGGTCCTCATTCCCCTGGACTGAGTCAGTTTGTTTTGGTTCCACTAGCACCATTAATGCCATTACATGAGAGCCGCTTTCTCCACCTGACTCTCATTTGCTGCAGTGTTTGCTCAACTGTTAACACACTTAACACTATTGTTGTATCTGACTTCAGTGATTGTACAAGCGCGCTCAGTGCACCTGGCCCAGTAAAGGTGCTCTGTGCTTGCGCCGACACCAATCTCTTCAACTTTTGGAGCCTTGTATATCTCCAACACATAGGCCATCTAGAACCCCAATGAAAACTGTTCCTCCCTGTTCTGAAGAGGCTTATGTTTCTTCAAACTCTGAAAGAAAGATACCTGTTCCTCCTTTTAGATCACACTAACAGGTCTTAGATTACCAATCCTACATCCAAGGCTTGTTCTCTACAGGGAGACTCCAGTTTGGGGTCCCCTTCTATGGATGACCATCTTTCATGGCCTTACTGGTCTTGGGCTGCACCAAAAAACTAGACCACTATCTCATTCACTTCCTAGGAGCAAGTCTCTGTAGTACTAGTCAGCTTCTCAGCATCCTTGCTACCATACCTCAACCTGCTGTGCTGGATCCCATGGCGGAGGGAAAATTGTTGGAGGAAATACTAGGCATTCCCTCCCTCTCCACTTCTTAGTCTTCATGGAACAATGAAGTTACTCCAGAATTTACTTCCGTGAGGATTTCAGAGTTTTCCAGGGCCTCAAAGGAGGGAGGCGGCTCCTTTCAGGGTGCAGGCAGAGATTCTGCAGGAGAAATTTGCACACCCTCCTGGGTATTTTAGACTCCTGCTCCAGGAGGGGTTGCTCTGCCTATCAAGGAAAACTTTCTAAAGACCACGAAGACTCTGGCAGCCCCTGGCCTCTATACCTCCTGCAACTAAGCTAGTGGGCAGATGATATCAAGGGCCTCAACAAGATTTTGGCTATTTCTTTACCTTTCCAGTTCATGAGCCCTTGATTTTCACAGCTGCTAATAAGCAGGCTCAATCCCAAATTAAGGCCACTCCCAAAGATAGGGAATTTAAGATATTGGATTTAAATGATCATAAGGTTTGTTCCACTGCCACACTTCAAATAAGAGCCACCAATTATCAGGCTCTTCTCCCCCCCCCCCCCCCCAAATCTGATTCTTTTGTCAAAATAAAGTCATTAATTTTGCTGCTGAGTTGCCAGCAGCCAGAGGAATATAAAGATCAGTTCCTAGCTTTCATTTCTGAGGGTCATCTTACAGTTCCTACATCCCTTCAGGCAACAATAGATGCCACTGTGATAGCACCTTGCATTCTGTGGCCATTGCAGTCTCCATATGGCGTTCTACCTGGCTGCAGTCTTCGGGTATTCCAAGTTAATGTATGATACAACAGAAGATTTACCATTTAAGAGGTCGACGCTGTTTTCTGCTAAAATATATGTTGCTATACGGACATAGACTCTTATGCAATAAATCATTCGTTAGGATTTTAGACTCCAGCTCTGAAAAGGAAACAGTTTAGGTCACAATCTTACTCCAGGTCTTCCTTCCGTTAGAGGCTTCAATGTGCTTTTCAGAGAGGATCAGGATTGCCTTGACATCAGCAGCCATCTGTGGCTGCAGCAGGTCCTTCTTTCCAAAGTAGTGCAACCTCAAAGCAATTCTGACTTTTCAGTCTAGGACAGCACACTGATATCTCTTTTCAGATCAGGACTGTATCTTTTACTGTGCTTGGGAAACATCACAAAAGTGGGTACTCAGCACAGGAAAGGAGGGATGTGTTATCCAATTCACCTCCTTCCCCCTTCCCAACTCACCTTCCCTGTCCCTTATCAGACAGGGCCCCTTTCATGAGGTGTTACCTCAAGAACTATGATCTCGTCGACATTTGGAAGCAATAGAAGAAGTTGCTTAACAGAGACGAAAAGGCTTATATTCTAGTATTGCTAGTATTTCCTGGTCCCAAAGAAATCTGGTGGTCTTTGTCCCATTCCAGATCTAAGAAAGCTGAACCCTTTCATCAAGAAAATCAGAGTGGTCATCCTCGCTTCTGTTATCTCTTTCTAGGAGATTGATATGCTGCCCTCAGTTTAACAAGATGCATACTTCCATCTCTGCCACAGGGATTTTTAGTTAGCACCAACCATTACCAGTACATAGTATTTTTCTTTAGTCCAATGGTTTCCAGTCTGTGGTCTGTGGACTGCTGGTGGTCTGCGAAGGTGCTGTAGATGATCCATGGGGGAGAGAAAGATAATGTAATAATATATCCCTTGTATCTCTTATGTATCATATTCGATGTCACATTATTATTCACAATGTAATTTGCTACACAAATATCTTTGTATAATATAACACTCTCTGAATTTAAATAGTGGTGTTTTTGCGTCACATCAGCGTGAACTGACGCTCTTTGCACATTTGGCGGTTAGAACGTGGTCCACAAAACCTTTCAATGAGAATGAAATGATCCGCATAAAGGAAAAGGTTGGAAATCGCTGCTTTAGTCTATCATCAGCCTGAGGGTTTTCACAAAGTGCATGGTTGTAGTAGCTGCCCTCCTCTGCTGCTCTGACATTCAAATATTTTCTTACCTGGATGATATCAAACAATCAGTTCCAAAACAGCATTCTAGTAATCAGACAGATGTTATCCCACCTGGATCTCAAACTAAATTTGGACAAATTACAGTTACAACTGATGTAGTGCATTACAGAAGTGAAGACCTGCTCCATCTATTGGGAAGCCGCTCTCTGAACACCATGCCAGCAACTGGAGTAATGCTGAATTGAAGGGAGACCCAGCAGCGTGGACAGGCTGGGCATAGGGCGGTTGAACTGAGATGCACAAGTTATTTGTAGTAACTTGTCTCTCTCTGTTTGACTGCTGCCAAAAACACCAAGCAGTGTAGGCCTGCCCAGATGGTTCCACTTGTTTGTGATGGTGATTCCCCCTATTCTTGAACAACAGCAGCTTCTGAGGAAATCATTGATCCTTCCCTACTTCACCACCCCAGGACAATAAAAAGGCTCCCATCAGTACCTGGGCAGCAGCAGTTCCTTTTTAAAGTTGACTGCTTTGGTTGCTGTAATCTAGTGCCTAAGTTCAGAACTACTGATCAAGTAATAAGGCCCCTGTATTGCACAGCTCCTTTAGGCCCCTTCCTTTGTACAAAAGGCACATAGTTTTCAATTTGTCTAGGCCACATTTGTGAAGAAAATCTTGAAAACATAGAACTAAGAGCAATCACAGTGTCCTTCCTGCACCTCAGGATCTGGCCCACAGCGGTGCCATTCAGTGAGACTTTAGTGCTACTACATATGCCCACAAATAATTCAGTCTACTGCTGTCCTAACAAACTAGCCCCTTACGGAGTTAGCGCTGCCCATGACAAAGACAAAATGGTTCCTTACTGAGGGACTACTGTTCTTCAAGATGTTGTGCCCAAATACAGGTGGATGGCCAGTGCATTCAAGTCAGATTTTGCCAGCCATACCTCTTAGTGGTGCATGTGGCCCTGCTCTCCTCATGTTCTCAGGTGAGGGCATTTAAAAAAAAAAAGCTGCCTCCTCCCTCTCTGTTCCTGTACAATGAATGTAGTGTCTGAAGTACTGGGAATGTGGAAGGGGCTTGGAACATACCATATCTTGAACAACAGCTATGGTACAGGTAAGTAATCATTTTTTTCCTCCTTGACTGTATTCCACTGTAGGTGACCCATCAGCAGTTTCCTTATAGGTGGAGGAACTTCAAACACCAGCTTGCCAAAGTTGGCATTGTCATGAGATAGCATTATGATTGGGAAAGGTATACACAGACAACCATATCTGTTGACTTGCATATATAATCTATTGGAACTTTGCTGAGAAAAGCTGATGAACCGTACAGTCCTGGTGAAGTGAGCAGTTATTCCCGGTGGAGGAGAGACTTCAGCAAGACTGTAGCAGAGCTTAATGCAGCTGGAAATCCAATGCGAGATATGCTGAGTGACACTGATTGACCCTTAATTCTCCCAGCACAGGCTAAAAAGCCTGGCGGGAGTTCTGAGGATCCAGTGCAGTCCAAGTGGAGTTGGAATGTCAGACCCCTATAAATACCTAAAGTATGAAGAGTTTCCTCGGCTTTAGATGAATGGGGTTTGGGGAAGAACACCAAAAGATTAAATGTTTGGTTTAGATAGAAAGCTGACACTACCTTAGAGAAACTTGGGGTGTGGCCTAAGGGAACTCTGATTCTGTGGAAGGAGGGCCAACCAGAGCCTTATGTTCTGAAACCATTGTGAAGCTGACAGTCACCAAAAGGATAATCAACTTAGACAATAAAAATACTTAAGTTGTAGTCATAAGGTCAAATAAGGGGCCCTCTATCCGTGTGGTGAGGACCAGATTTAAATCCCATAAAGGTACAGAGGCAGAAATGGGATGGTAAATATTGATCAGACCACTCAAAAATAGAAAAAGGAGCAAATCAGAGAAGAGGGAAAATTCATATACTGGCACATGTAGTACAAAAACAGAAGCCAACTGAATCTACAGAATTAACTGAAATGCTTAATTTCAGGTGTCAAATATAGCACATATAATCTCCATGCTTGCGTCTACACTTGTAAATTAAGTCGATTTAAGCTTGCTTAAGTCGACTTAATTTACTCTGCGTCTACACTAGACTTTCCTTAAGTCAACTTAAGCAGCTTGCTTAAGTCGACTTAAGGAAAATTAAGTCGACTTTATTAAACCTAGTTTAAAGTCAACTTTAGGCTTAAATTGACTTTCTAAAGTCGACTTAAGCCAGTGTAGACATGGAGTACCCCTAAGGAGACTCTAAGTCGACTTAGGGCTCTCCAGGACTCCCCCACTGCCCTCCCTGCCAGGGGGTGGCACAGAGGGAGCCTGGCACGCCCCCCCAAAGGGCAGGGCTCTGCCCTGCCCACCCTACCCCTATGCCCTGCCAGGGTCCTTGTCCCCCTTTGCTCCATTGTACCCAGGTACAATGGGGCAAAGGCTGAGCCCCCTGGCACTTGGCAAGGGGTGCCCCCCTACCACCGTGGACCTGTCCAAAGTCCCCCTAGCCCCTGCAAGTCGACCTAGGTGTCCAGTGTAGATGCTCTAGGTCGACTTTGTACGGTCCCCCCTAAGTCAACTTAAAATTTAAGTGTGGACATGCTAAGTCGATTTAAAGTCAACTTAAAGTCGACTTTGTTAAGTCGACTTAGCTAAAGTTGACCTAAATTTACAAGTGTAGACATAGCCCATGGGAGGGGGGAGAAATCCTGAAATTGCAAATAAATTAAAAATGTCTTCTATTTTGCTGCGCATGTGGCTCTAGAGGAATCCTTTCTACTGTTTCCCAAGATGGTCTGAATGTCTCAGAAGCACAATTTTTCATGAATGTTTAACCAGGGATTATCCATGCCATAAAGGGGAGAGCCTCAGGGTTGGAATACAGAGACTTTTCTTGGCTTTGGTACAGAAGATCTGAGACTAGCAGTAAAGTTATTGGTGACCATATAGAGAGCTGATGAAGGCCTATCAATCAGTACTGTCTTGGCCATGCCAACACAGTAAAGATTAATAGTGATTTGCCTCATTTCAGCTTCTTGAGTACCCTCAGAATGAGAAAAACCAGAGAAAATGAATATAGGAGATGATTGAACAATAGAAAAAATGCATCTGTGATGGAAGCTGGGCTGCAGCTTGCCCTAGAGTAAAATCTCATGCACTTGTTGTTCAGGTTGGTCACAAACAAGTCAATTACAGGATAGCCCCAGCAATGGAGAAATCTGGAGAATATTCTTCCTGATTGTCTATTCCTGTTAGTCTATGAAAACCCTGCTGAGGGTATTCTCTAATCATATATTTCTCGCTGCTGGAAGGTGAAGCTTCCTGGAAACTTTCTGACAAATGCACAAATAACATAAAATGCTATAGTAGACAGTCTGTACTGCCTGGGATTATTTTAATGTTAGAAAAAGATATAAAATGAAGTTGCAGTTTCTTGCTCAGTAATAAGATTTCATATGTATAGCAGTGGAAAGATGCCCAAATTAAACCAAACAGAGAAAAGTCACATTAATTCTAAAGGAAACAAGCAGATGGCATGTGTCTTTCATATATAAAATCCAAACATTCCTTTTATTTTACTAAAGAAAGTGTTAGTTTAACAGAACAAGGTTTGGTAAAGGCTTGAGAAAAGTAATCCAGTAAATTCCAGAGCTATACAATTTCTTTCTGCTAAAGGCACTTGAATACAACTCCAACTCATGTAGTTCAATGATTAGGATGCACGTTAGATAGGCACTAACCAGATGCAAATCCAGATTTAACTTTAATTAGACACTAAGTACTAACTGTTTTTCTACTTTCCAGATAGTCTTTTAAGTCTGTAAATGACATTAAACAGTCGCTGAATCTAAACTTTTATGGAAAGTTAATCATCATTTTTGCATATTGTGCTGTTAAGATGAGAAAGACAGATTGCTGTTTAGGTCCAGTGAAACCCCATTAACATGTCAAGTTTTGTACTGAGTATAAAAAAGAACACTGTAAATCAACAGAACAATCGCTGCATGCATAACCTTAGTTACCATTTTGAGTCAAGTTATCATTATCCAGAGCACATCAAAGCAAAATGTGTCTTTCTTTAATTTAAAGATGGACAATCACCCTGCAGTGTAGTAAATTTCCAAGTGAGGTGGCAGGCATCCAGGCCTCAGTTCTGCAAATATTAGGAGAGGAGTACTCTCATTGAAAGCAACGGCTTGCTCTAGTGAAGCATAGATGTGTGTGCAGGTTTGGGGCCATACTTGGGTGTCACACCTGCAGGTTGCCCTGCTTGTTTTTTGTGGTTTTACAATCCTATCTTCCTCAATTCATCCACCGCTTTGCAGCTGTGTGAAAACTCACCCCACCTGGAGGAAAGGCTGGCAAAGGCACAAAGTAAAACAAATAAGTAGATCTTATTCTCTTTAGTCATTGTAGGTGGCAGTGGGGAACAGTCAAAGGATATTTGCTATATCCTTCCAGGCAGAAGTGGGGGTCTTGATAAACTGCTGGGGTCCCTTTGCTACCTGCACAGCAGGGGCCGGGTGGCAGGCCTCACTTAGGGCCACAGCGTGATCGGGGCAGGAGACTCGGTGCTGCCCCCTGAGGTTGCATTGGGAATAAAAGGCGCTAGAGCAAACCCCCTCTGTCACTTCGGGGGCGAGAGGGGACGCTTTCTGCAGTTCAAAGGGAGAGCGGGGTTGGAGCCCTAACGGAGAGGCAATCTGTGCAAGAGGGAGAAATCTGCTGTGCCCCTCATTACGGCCGGAGACGATCCAGATCTCCATGCTACCGCTGTGAAGAGCGCAATCGAGGCACTAGCGTGTGAGCCAAGGCGGCGGGAGGTGAAGAGAGGCAGGTTTGCAGCCGGAGTCGCGCGGACCGAGCCGACCCGCCCGCCTGATCCTTAGCAGGGCTGGGGCTGCTCTTCAGGGGCTGGCGGCGGATCCTTCTGGTCCAGCGGCTCCTCCTCCTCCCTGGCCAGCTCGGAGCGCTTCCTGGGCTCGGGGGTCTCCTCCGCCCACCGCCCGACTCTGCGCACCCCCTTGGCCACCTTGGGCGCGTTGCGGCAGGGGTTGTGGTCGTAGATCACCAGCTTTAGGCCGGGGAGGTGCGCCAAGCTGGGGAAGGAGCGGATGGCGTTGCGGTCCACGTCGATCACCTCCAGGAAGGGCATGTGCAGCAGCACGGGCGGGAAGTCGGCCAGCAGGTTGCTGGAGAGCCAGATGGCGCGCAGCTCGCGCAGGCCGCGCAGGCGGGCGGGCAGCGCGCGCAGCGCGTTGGAGCTGGCGTGCAGGGTCTTGAGGAGGCGCAGCTCGCACACCACCTCGGGCAGGTGGCTCAGGCGGTTGGACTCCAGCCACAGCGTCTTGAGGTTCTGCAGGAGGCTGAGCTCCAGGGGCAGGTCGCAGAGCTTGTTGTTGCCCAGGTAGAGGATGCCCAGCTGCTTCAGGGTGCACACGACCCGGGGCAGCTCTGTGAAGCGGTTGAAATCTAAGGCCAGGATCTGGAGGTTCTGCAGCCCTTCGAGCTCCGGGGGCAGCTGGTGCAGGTTGTTGTCGCTCAGGTACAGCTTGACCAGGTCTCGGAAAGAGCAGACGCGCAGGGGAAATCTCCTCAGCTGCTTGCCGCTCAGATCCACCATTCTATCAACTGGCATCTCTTCAAGGTCTCCCAGGAGGTATTTCTGGCAGTCATCCGAAGGGATGAAGGCAATGATCGCCCTCAGAGTGTTGCCCATGCTGAAAGTCTGCCTTCAAAACCACTGCTGCTGGGTGAACCTCGAGCATCAGGAACTCTCCCCTGGTTTCTACTTGGTGCACTGTCCTGCTGGTCTTTCCTTCTTCCCATTAGAATACACTGTTTACATGGCAACGGTCATTAATCTCAAGAGCTCTGAAATGTTGCTGATAACTGACTTGAGTGCTTGGTGATGGGGAGTGCAGACAGCATGGCTTTGGGAGAGTAGATCTCTCTCTCACACACACAGGAAAAAAGGCCCTCCTCCCGGTGAAGCCTGTAAAAGTTCTAAAATTGCACTACACTTGACCAAAAATAGCTTCTCAAATGCTCCTCAACTCCCTTTAGATATAGACACGCTGTCTGTTCATCTGGTACCAGCTCTGGGGATTGGCTGAGGAAAGTAAACATCACTGAAGAGTGAATTTTTAAACTTAATTTAAACTAAACATTTAATCTTGCGGCAGACTGAGTGGGAATGGTGATGTAATCTGATGCTTGTTTAGAATACCTGTCAAGACTCAACTAACTTTCCAGACCAGTGGCACTTTTATGGAGTTACTTTGTGAGGTGCCAAATACACATTTTACCAGTGAGACCTGCCACCCAATATGTGTGTCATACATTTAACACAAAAACTTGGCAATGTGCACTTCAGCTGCCTTATTATTTACTTTCTTAATTTAACTGCATTTACTAGAGCTGCTGGGACTTTTAGCAGAGTGCACCCTTCTCACTAAATTGCAGTTTGCTCATATGTCTGAATCCCATATATAACACATTGCCCATCACAGCGTGTCAAGATGAACCTCCTCCATTCTTGTGACTGCCACTGACTCCCAGTGTCAATATTACTAGCTGCCCTTTTATCATTTAAATGTAGCCAGTTATGGAATGATTTAAATCAGGGGTGTCAAACTCATTTACTATAGGGGGCCAGATTTGACTTAAATATACTTCAAGTGGGCCATACATAATAAATCAAAATACTAGGGCCTACATTCTTGCAGCATCACAGAGCCCTGTGTGTGTGAGAGACTGTGTTCTGCGATACTGTGAGACCTCTCTCTCTGTCTCTGTCTCTCAGGGAGAGAGTGTGGGAGCACAGCCTCACACCCAGTGCTTCAAAATGTCACAAGACCTGACAGTCTTGCGGTATCGCAGTGTGCTGGATATGCAAGACTGCACTCAGTGATACTATGAGACCACACTGTCTCTCATTCTTTCTTTCTGTTAGGGAGAGAGTGTGGTCTCATGCAGCACAGCCACGGGCTGCACAGAAGCAGTTCGTGGGCTGTATCTGGCCCGTGGGCCATATGTTTGACACCCCTTTTGATATATAGTATGTTCACTGTTGCTGCTAATTTAGTTGCTGTTCCCAACAAACCCCATGAGTCTCAGTTGGTAAACTTTGGTGCATAGAGTCCATTCATTAGCACAAGGCTTCTTTATAGATGCATTGACCTCTTGGGTGATTCTTTCTACAGCACTTTTAAAAATCTTCAGATCAGATTGTTGACCAACTCAGAGGTTCTGAAGAACTTTGATTTTTGAATGTAAACAAGCACTTCCAACAAGTCTTGTGGCACTTTTAAAGACTAAGATTTATTTATCGCATGAGCTTTCGTGGGAGAAAAATCCCACTTCGTCAGATGCTTTGAAGATGGGAAACTTACAGAATGGGAGAAAATTAAATGCAATGAAGCGTATAACATAGGATCAGGTCCGGCTGTAACAGCAAATCAAAATAGGTGTTAGGATTCAAACACTAGGGAACAGCACATAGAGGAAGGTGAGGTCAAATCACCTGTTGTAATGAGAAAAAAATCTAGTCCCTGTTTAACCCCAAAGCTATTGAGTCGATTTTGCATATAAATTCAAGTTCTGCAGTTTCTCTTTGAAGCTATGATTTGTTATTCATCTATTTCAGCACAGCTATTAGAAAGTCGTCAATGTAGTAAGCAGAGAGATTGAAGTGTTCCCCTATTGGTTTTTGAGTGTTGCAATTTCTGATGTCAGATTTGTGCCATTTATTCTTTTCCACAGAGACTGTCCTGCTTGTCCAATATACAAGGCAGAACTCATGCGATAAATAAATCTGTTAGTCTTTAAAAGTGTCACTGGACTCTGTTTTTCTGTAATAGAATAACACGGCTACCCCTTTGGAACTTGAGCACTTCCAACAGATGCAGTTGGAGGTTTGATTTGGTTTCAGAACACACATCTGTGGCAGAGTTTGACTCTTTATCTGCATCCGCTGTGATTGAGGAAGGATATTTTCTTTAAATTATGTACAAGTTGTTCCCAGTTGTGTCTTCAGTGTGCTAGGTGCTGAACAAACAGAAAAGAAGTCATCATCGCTGCCTTGAACCATTACACATGGTGGGGGTGGTGGGAAAAGACACAACAAACAGACAAAAGCTAGGGAAAAAGGGAACAGCAAGAAGTTAAGGTGTTCTTATGGTGAGTGTCTACATCTTGATCATACAAAGTTACATTGATACTATTTGTTTTTAAATGTATTGTCATTCCAAATTATCCTACAACCATGCCATCATACTAGTCTAGTCTACACTGACGGTCCCTTTCAGCGGCAGTTGATGGGAGATATGCAAGGTATGTAAAATATCTTGCGTATTTCCTTTTGACTTAATAACTCCCACTTACTTCCCTCTCCACAATGCACTAAGTTGAACAGAAATGCCGCCCGTTCGACTTAGTGTTACTCTTCTTACGGGCCTGGAGTTACTGCCTCAAACTCCAGATCAATTGAGTGTGTCTTGACTGACTGCTCAATCGAACCCAGAAGAGTGAACTGATGGTGGTATGTAGACAAGACCATTGTAGAAGGCAGTTTGTAGTAGGGATTTGAATGAGGAGAAGACAGAGTGATATGGTGGACCAGTTCTGAAGGTGTGTTCCACACAGAGATTGTCATGAAAGAAGGCCTAGAGATATTGATGGGAGAGATAGACAAACATCATAATGCAGTTGGCATTATTGCCAGTTATCAGGGTCTTGAGGCTAGCTATTGCAAGTGTCTGTGTGCTTGCTGTAAGGATCAGTGTTGAAAACATTGTCTTGAATTAGTGCATTGGACAATGACAAAAGTGATCTACCTACAGTACGTATGACCGTACCCCAGTAACAGTGGAGGTTCCATTGAGTAACCTTCACACTGTTGCTGCATCATTTGTAATACAATTCTGTGCAGTATTTCAGAGAAACTGCCAATCACATCTCATCACTGTGCTTTCATCATCTTTCTCTTTCTAAGCAATTATCTTGGAAAACTGAGATACTTTGGTTTTATGAAAGCCCTTTTATCTGAAATACATCAATGTATCCCAGCCCAGCACTTGTATTTTTCTGTTTTATGAAACCCCCCCCCCAATTTTTATGAAAGCTTTGAGGCTTAACCCCCCCGCCCCACTATAGTTTACCGTATTGTGTCTATCAAAACACACAGAGTAGACTGTATTGCTATGGGTAGCATACAATGCTTTTTATTGGTAAGAGGTAGTGATTGCTGAATGATAGAGAACACATCCATGATATAGGAATTTCTATAGTAATGTGTGGGGGGGAGGGGGGGTTGTGTCTGACACTCTAGTTATCAGAGAGGTATGAAAACCTAGATTAATAACTTCTTAGTTTGTTTGTTTGACGTGTAATTGTCCTATTATCAACATAGTATGGAGAAAAGATAAATTTATACTTTTTGTCTTAAGAGCTTGGCATTAGTGTATGAAAGTATATATTTCTAGAGAATGTTTCATAAAGCTTCTTTTTCTTTTAGTCTTTAATTAAATATATTATAGGAAATCTCTGGGTTAGAGTTTAATCATTATTCTAGCTTATCAAAAAAAGTCAGAATGACCTTTTGTTGCTGCATTTTGTGCTTTTTGTTGGCAAAGCTAAGGTCTGTTTGGAACAAGCTAGTGAAATCAGAGTATCTGTACTAAAAAAAAAAAAAAAAAAGCAACTCAAGACCAGAAGAATGGCCTTTTGGGGGAGGCGTGGGTACTAGAAATATAATAAAAAGCCCCAATTAATTTAAGCAGTAACGATAAAAGGGGGAGGTAGCTAATGATTGAGTGGAGAAGGTGAGGGTATGATTCAAGTTATGCAATACTCAGACACTCATGAAATCCCAACATAGTTATGCCTAATTTAAGATATTGAAGTCACTTTTCATATCTTGACAGTTTGTCTTATTGGCCTGGATATTTCAGTAGGGGTCCACCCCCTTGGACCTTGTAACAGGACTGAGGTCATTATCAGTTACGGTTCTGTTGAGTTCCTTGTTTTTGTATAATCAGGTTTGTCTGTCCCACAAAAATTAAAAAAGTTAACAGTATGTTATCGTGCCCCTGGTGGTCTGCTGCTATTAGTGCTTACAGCTGCTTTGACTGAATTTTTTTGGAAAAAATCTCTGACTTCAGTGAGAGCTGGTAAGGGCCCTTAAAGAGCAGTTCAATCGCAAATAAGAAAACAGGACTTCATTCTCAGTTATTTCATTAAGTTTCGATTAAAAAAAAAGCAATGAGATCCAATGAGAATGTATTTCTATTACTGGATATTTCAGAAGGTGGTATTGGGATCTGACTTCAGTTATTTAAGAAGAATAAGGAGCTGTCTGAGAGAGGATAATTCCTAATATAAAATGAAAAATACAGATCATTGAGAAAAACTATTAGACTCACTTACTACACTTACTAAAGTTAGTTCGAATTAGTTAATTCAAACTAACTAATTTGAATTAATTTTAGTTAGTTCAAATTAACTTAATTCAAACTAGCAAAATTTAGTTCGAACTAAGCAAGTGCCATTCATGGCACTTGCTTAGTTCGAATTAGCGAATTGCATTGAGTTCAATGGGCCGGTTAGTTCGAACTAAGCAATTAGTTGGAACTAACATGGCCACATTGGTTAATTCAAACTAACTAGTTCGAATTAACACTTAGTTCGAATAGCATATTCGAATTTATTAGTTTGAATTAAGGAAGCCCTTAATTCAAACTAATGAAAGCCTAGTGTAGCCATGGCTTTAGTTAGTTCGAATTAAGCTTCCTTAATTCGAACTAAGTTGCCAGTGTAGACATAGCCATGGTTATTATTGGACTTAGCTGTCCGAGGGATCAATTCTTCCTCTGTGACTGACCTCTCACAATAACTACATCCCACTAGAATATGAGACTGCCTGCTAATAATTTCACAGGAGCTGGACCAACGCTATAGAATACACTCACACAAGAGATAAAAATCACTACAGATCCCACCAAGTTCCACACTCAATACCAAACTTATCTCCTTAATTTAGCTTTACCTGGCGAACATTTATACATCTACAACTAAACTAATCAAGTTCCATATATTTTTCCTATGGGATGAGTTGAGGATGAGTGTCCAGGGCAATATAAGTACCTTGATAGACAGGCAGATAGATTCATTCAGATAGATTCAGGCTTCCTGATTGTGACAATACATGTTCTAAAACCAACATAGTTAAATCAGTGCAAAACCGTGTGTAGATATTTTTCTTAGTGGCCATCACATCAGCGGTAGGATGAACATTTCTGGCTGATCGCCCTTTCATGATTTTATATAAAAATAAGGTGCTGCTGGTAGTTTATTCTGACCAATGGCCTTCAGTGGGACTGGATTTGCACAGGTGTAGCTGATTAGCCTTCGTATGAGCTTTCGTGGGAGAAAATCCCACTTCGTCCATGCGATAAATAAATCTGTTAGTCTTTAAAAGTGCCACAGGACTCTGTTGTCTTTCTACAATAGACTAACACGGCTACCCCTTTGGAATTTGATTAGCCTTGTAACTGGATCTTAGAAAATAATTCTGTTGATTCGGAGCAAATGTGGGATCCAGTTCATTCCCTACTGACTGTTGGTTCCACAATATTAACAGGATAAAGAAGCAGAAAAAATGTAGATGCTGATGTTAGGAGATAGGACTGATAACACACCCAGACTCGCATCCTGTCCCACCAATATCAATGGTAAAGCTCCCATTACCTCTTTGGGGCAATGGCTATCTTTTAGTTGTGTTTATCCATTCAGTGTCTAGCACAATTGGGTTCTGGTCCATGTGTGGGGCTCATCATGAATGCTAGATAATATAAATAATAATAAATTTACTTTAATAGAGCTAGTATTTTACCCAGAGAACAAATCTATTAAGATAGTGCCATTTTTACATAGTAATTTTTCAGGATAGACCCATCCTTTCAGTTCACCTCAGCCTTCTTCTAGGGCAGTTATTACTGGCAGTCTGTCGCAGAAGCAATTTTTGAGGGAGAAAGGAAGATTACTTAGATAGGCCTGGATTACTGGGACTATATTGCCTCTGCAGAACCATCCTTGATCTCCTTCATTATACTGAACTGTCCATTCTCCTTTCCTACTTCTTTGGAGTCCTTTATTGAATCACTGAAAGGAACTGAAAGTGGCTACGATCCTTTACATAGCTTTGCATCAAGTGTTTGGAACGGTGAGATGGTGTGAATGCAGTCCAACTGATCATTGCTTTCCAGGTGGTAACGTGACTCCTTGCACCACGGTACACTCATCCAGACTTTTCAAGCTGCCATGTGGAATTTAGTATGTGCCAAAGATACAGTATGAGAGGGGACACAAAAATACTAATGAAGCTAAAAAGTACAGTAGAATTCATTCATTCCTTTACTCTTTTTCGAACCTCAGCTTCATGTTTGTTTCTGATGTAAGTAATTTTCAGTAATAAAAACAAAGGATGCCACATTTGTGTGGAATGTAGACAAGTTTGGGACTAAAATGAGTGATGTCCTTTGAAATGAGGTACACCAGAGAGGTGGGGGTCTGCAGGGGTCATATACTCTGATAACTCCAGATACAGGGAAATACATCTTTCTTATCTATCTCCTATCACTGTATATCTGAGCATAGATGAGGTTCTGATATTTTATGCTGTTTATTCCCTGAAGAATAGAATCTGATTTGTATCTACTTCTGAATGATTTCTTGTTAACCTTTACATACATACATTTATTTGTTTTATACATACAAGCTACCAAAAATCCATTAACCATTTTTAAAAATGCCACAAACCACAAAATGTCTAGTAAACTTTCCAATACACCTGTCTATTAAAATTAACTATAACATAGTATTGCCAGCTCTTGCAATTTTTTCATGAGTCTCTTAAAACCTGATATTTTCATAAAGCCTAGACCATGGAGTCAAGTGAAGACACAGCATTCATATCCACCACAACTTTCATTTAAAAAAAAAAAAGTTTGTAGGTCTTTTGGATTTGAAGAAAACATAAAACATGAGTCATGACGGATCAAAAGCCAGGAAGTAAATAAAGATAATTGCAAATGAGTTATTTTAAAGGTCTCGTGCTTTTTAAGATAATCTTATGATTTAGGGAAGGGGGTCTTTACACATGATTGTATATGTTTGGGGTTGGCGATACAGATGACAGTTCATTTTAAGTGTAAGATAGGTTCTTAATATGTACTTTTAATAAGTGAGTGAGGGGTGTTTTTGACCATTTCCCACCACACACATGCTGTAAATTTTTTCATTTTTTGTTGTCAGAATAGTAAGATTGAAGAATATGATACTCTGCAGCTGTTGCATGTTCTCAGACATTCATTCTTTGTTGTTAAATTTCTTATGTCTGCCCAAATATGGATTGTTTATTTAATGTAAACACACCTCCATGCTGATATCAATCTATTCTTTAACTTGTTTTCAGGTATAGGAAAATGTGGAAAAATACACTTTCTAACTACATTCTTTGGAATAAAATTTGGAACATGGCCTTAATATAGTTCACCCTGAGAAGTATGCACTTTCCTACATTCTTTGTGGAGGAAAGATTCAAAATAAAACAAGTCACTTCTGACCATGCTGAGTAGGTATCTGTTAGTATCTTTAGCAGTCTAATGAAGTGGCGTCCCTTTATGATAACATTTTCCATTTTCCATATTTGGCCCATCACCAGGCCTCAGGCATGGATGGGGCATCTATCTTCAGGATAGCCAGTGGGGAAAAACTTTGTGAGGAATTTTAAATGTCTTGTTGAAACTATAGCAAAATTTCCATTAAAATCTGCCATGACAATGTGTGACAAGGAAAAATCATTGGCTGTTGGTTGCATTATTTTGTATGTGCCCCCCCCCCCCCCCCGGACCTTTTTTGACTGATGACTTTTTTGGATGACAGTGCATTTATTTTATTTGAAATACGTCTTTCACATAAACAGCACGCATACTAACTTAGTTTTCGATAGGGAACTTATCTTCAGTTCTTAGGGGGTGACATGTCACAACATACTCAGACACCCATGAGTTACATTCTCCCATAGCAAGCACCATTCCAAAAATTAAGCTATTGGATATTAAATCCTACTTAAATGTCTTAGTCACCTTAAAAACACTTCTAACCTATGCTAACTTTCTAGCTTCTTTGTACATAGATAGCTAGAAAATTCCTTGCGTTGCCTTATGTTTGGTTTCTCTCTCGTGCTCTTCTGCAACGTGGGCTGAATTTTGCCTATCTCTTTAATTTTAATAATACACATCATTTAAATTTATACAAATCATGTCCTTGTTAGATACGCTTTAATATCTTCAGTTGATGTCAATATTTGCAGGAACTAATAGTTTGTCCTAAAACAACATTAATAAGAGTTCTGCCAAACCACTGACCCTGTGTTTGATTGACCTGGCTAACAGTTCTTTGTCGGTCAATGCAGTATAAAAGAGAGTACTAATGATATGAACGTCATATAGATTCGCAACCATCTGGAACCATGAGGGTGCTGTTAGTGGCTCTGGTTTATAGTCCATTCATCTTAGCTTTAGAAAGGTAAGAAAACATTTCAAGGATCACAAAATGGTCTATACAGAGCATTTTGTTCTCAGCTGATTTCTTGAAATGATTTCTGAGTGTTACTGCAAATGCCATTTAAAAAAGAATTGGCATTTGAGTGAAATAGAAAAGTAATTCAATTAAAATGGTTTGTATTTATTTTGTTTGCTTAGGATCCCCTTAGTTCAATTTAAATCCATCAAGAGGCAACTTCGAGAAAAGGGAGAACTGAAGGAATTTTGGAAAAATCATCAGCCTGACATTTTTGCTCGGAGGTATTTGCATTGCTTCCCTTCAGATGTCTTTCTACCAGTTGGAGCTGCTTCAGAAAGGCTATATGATTACATGAATGTAAGTACATTCTTGTGCAATGGAATCGAAACTGTTATTTATTGTACTGAAGGCAGATTTTGTTCATCACACTACTTCTATTCTCTTGCATAAAGTTTTGCAAGTTGAGATTAATTGTGTATCTGTTTAAACTAGATTCTTTGCATCCTTATAAATGAGCTTGCCAGTTTTCAAAAGACTGATCAAGAAACGTAAGTAAAATTAGGATAGACAAGGGACCTACTGAGAATTTCCCTCTAGGTTAGAAACTATGGACCTGCAAAGAGTCACATGGACCCTTATTCACTTCACTGGCTTACATCTATGTGGGAGGCCCATCAACATAGATCAGAAATCTGTTTGTTGACATGTTACACAATAAACAAAAATCTCATCTTGTTTGAATACGTTAAGTCACAAATAAATTACTGTGAAAATCTCTGTTAATAAAGACATGTAGATAAGATGGAGTTTTTTTCTATTATTGTTTATTGTGCTCAAAGTGAAAGAGGCAGTTCAGAGATAAAAATACCAGGCCCACCTTAGTCCTAAAAAATTTCCCATCTTAATAGATCACGGATATGAGGGATTGGAGCTGGGTGGGATATTATTATATCACACAAGCAATTGAGCTAGTAAAAAAACATGGTTTTTGGTTTACAGCATGGGTAGTGAATTATTTTTTGTCAAGGCCAAAATTTCTTGATCATAGTATAGTTAAAGTTCAGAGAGACCCCAGATATTATACTACTACTACTACTAAAGTAAAGAAAAAGATTTAGGGGTCCATTCAAAAGTGTCCGGCAGTCCCGATTTGGCCTGTGGTCTGTCTATTGACTACCCTTGGCTTGGAGTTTTGTTTGGTTTTATAATTGATTGTTATTTTGTTAACATTTATCAAAGGAGAGGGCTAGATTGTACATACTTTCTGAAGGAGCTTGTGTTTTTATGCAAGAGGTGGAAGTATGGCAGACTGGGTCAATGTGGGGATTCCAGCATGGAGGGGCATGCGGGGCGAGGGGCATAAGGAGAAAGGTCCAGAGATGAACATGAAGAGTTAAAAGCAACTCCCTTTAGCACTAGAGCTGGCCAGAATTTTTCAAATTCAGAATTTCTGGAAACATTTTATGTTGACTATTTGGATTTTGACAGAAAATGTCTAGGAAATGTTGAGACTATTTTGTTGCTTATTTTAAACTGGCAGTTTGAGCTAATCAGAAAATGCTGACGTTTGGAGGAAAAAAATTAAAAAAACCACCTAAAGAAACAGTAGCAATAGTCAAAAAATGTCTGTGAAACCTTTTACGTTTTTTTTCCCCAGCTCTAAATCAGGAACACTTCCACTCTCACCAGAGGGAAGTGTAGGCAGTGATTGGAGCGGCCCTGAGGGGAGATAGAAGTGGGCGTGTCTCTGAGGCAAACCCTGCTTGAATCTAAGTGGGGTTGGGCAGAACTGAGGCTACTTGCATCCTGTGAATTGCTCAATCTTTTTCTCTCATCATACAGTTTTAAAAATGGAAATGATCAAGTATTTAGTTTTCCTCAAAGTGGCAAATGCACACGCCACTACTCCAACTGGACTATAAACACAATTGAGCAGATTGTATCTATAATCCAGCTCTCTCCCAGATGAACAGCCCAGAGGCAGTCCTAGCCCAGTGGGGGCCCTATGCAGAAATATTTTTGCCCTCTCCCTCACAACACATAGGCATTAGGGGACCCCCTCAATATACTCAGGGCCCTATTTAGTCATCTTATGCCTATCACTAGCTCTGAACTAGCCACTGCTATGAAACAAATTTCACATAGAATTTCATATACACTTCCACCCATCAATAACATTAAAAAACCCTCAACAATCACTTTTCTGATTTTGCTTCTTAGGTCTTAACTGGTGAGCATTTTGTGACAATGCGATTACTAGAAAAGCAACTGCGAGTAGAATGATTTATACTGTTTCACTTGTAAGCGGAAGGACTACTTAATTTAAACAAAGCTTCCCTGCTTATGAATTATGATCCTGCTGCCCCTCCAGCATCGCATAAAGACAACTCTGTACCCAGTATCAAGGGATCCAGGGGATGGGTAGCATATGATAAATAAATAAACAAATAAACAATACATTAGGACAGAGTTAGGATAAAGCAGGATCCAGCTTCCACCTGTGATGACAGATGAGGGGAAAGCTAGTGAAGTGGAAATGGTGAGCCTCAGGGAGAAGTTAAAAGAATGGAAGTCTCTTAGGTGACAGTTTTGGGGGGGTGCGTTGTGGTGAATCTTAACTTTTTCTTTACTATAGAAAAATTCTTAAATCCTAATCGCCTCACTGAGTGATGAAATGGGAAGGCTTACTTAGCTCTGTCTATGTCTTGTCATTGTATTTAGAGAAAGTTATAGATCATGCCCCAAAGGGATTTTCAGTTTTAAACATATAGACAATATGTACGTCACGCAAATAACATACTAGGTAACTGAATCTGAAAATGTTGCATGTTTTTCTATTTCACTATCTTGTTTGTATTTATTATAATTAATGCACAAGGTGCTGTACAGAAAATGTTAAAAAGGTCCGTGCTCTGAAGACCTTGCAATCTATTTTTACAGATGCAATAAGGCAATAAACAATAGTGAGGGAGGACAGGGGTCTCAAACATGCGGCCTGTGGGCTGCATGTGGCCCGTAGAGTTATTTCCTGCAGCCCACAATGATACCCGAAATGTGTAAAATAATTATAATTTGTAATGTAAAATTTTAAGTGTTTATTTGTTTACTCTTTGTCTTTCTGATAATACTGCCATCTTGACTTTTAATAGCATACTATATTATATTACTCTTCATTTTTTTCATTTTTGACTATACTTTTGTATCGTCGTATGAAAAGGTTTCAGTGACACAGCCCTCGGGCCAATATCCTAGCCCTCATGTGGCCCTCGTGGTGATTTGAGTTTGAGATCCTTGGGTTACAGTAATAAATAAAATCATGCAGCGATCTGGCACATGCTCATCTAGGAGTTCTATTACACATGAGCTCACGCTGCTGTTTTTACTGGTTGTTTAATTTAGAATGTAAGTTCTTGGGGCAGAGACCGTGTTCCGTTCAGTGATGAGCACATTAATTACAATTAATACATTATTAATAAACATTCAGATATTTGCTTCATTACAAAATATTTTGGCACTGAATATGCTTTTCTATCTGCACTGGATGCCAGAAATGCCTATTCCTAAAAATAGATCTCCTAATGGGACAGTGCAATTCCATAGGCAGATATGGGCGCTAAGCACTCGGAGGCTGAAAGCTGATAAGCTACTTCAGAGTTCACATGTTCCTAGATTATCTCCATCTGCCTTTTATGCAGAAGAGCCTTCTGAATTTTCTATATCCACTTTATAAGTTTTGTGTGATGCATGAGGTGGAATCCTAAGTGGAGACTGAATTTGATGAACTTGTTTTAATTTACTAATTACTGCCCACTAGAATACTTTCCAATAAAAACAGACAGCTCTGTGCCCTAGTGAGGTGACAGCTGCATTGTCAGTTCAGTTAATATTCAGAGCCTTCTAAAATCACTAAGGCTACATCTTGCATTGCTTACTAGGATGAAGTTCCCAGAACTTCCTGTTGCTTTCCATAGGAGATTTCCTGGAATTACTGCAGGATTTTGCCAATAGTTCATAAGAGTTCGAAACTTGATTTTGCTCCCATTTAAGCCAATGGAAAAATTCCCAATGGCTTCAATGGGAACCAGATTGACTTCTCACTCTGAAATTCATACAAGACATGCCACATATAAAAACTGCCTTAAGTGGCCACTTATCGGACCAGAAAGAATTGGTTGCCTGGAAGAGGTGGCAGTTAATTCAATGTCAAATCAAATTGGATTGGAAACACTGAGGATCCTTTACATTGTACCATTGTCTATCTTTTCTTCAAGGATCGTCTGCATTGATATTGTGCTAAACTGACTGAGAATGTTTTCCCCACCAGGCCCAGTACTATGGGGTGATAAGTGTTGGCACCCCACCTCAGAAATTCACAGTGGTGTTCGACACTGGATCATCCAATTTTTGGGTCCCTTCAGCTTATTGCATCAGCGAAGCCTGCAGTAAGAGACGCTATGTTCCTTTGAGTTCAATTCACCTTTTAAAGTCGCTTCCCTGAAATGAATGCACTTTGTTGGAAAATGTCTATAACTGAGAGCAAAGACACTTCTTGAGTGTTCAGTAGAATCTCATATCCTTTCACTTCACAACTCTATTTTACAACAGTTATACTTAGAGGATCACTTGCAATTTTGTTCATGCTGTTATTGTTCATTTGTTCATGCTGTTCATGCTTGATATTTTCCCATGATATACAGATTAATTCTAATTCTGCAAGCTCTGGAGTTTGTCATTGCTGGTTAGGTATGACAGGGATGAGAGGCATAAAGTGTGAGGTGAAAGGATTAGTTCATTTCCATTATACTGGTGAGGTGGGTGAGGAAAAGGAGACCATAAAATGTCTAGTTGCTTATCCCAGAGTTAGCTGCTGCGCTACACTAATATGTCCATTATACCTCACACAATTTATGTTGTGGTGAATAAGCCTCAGAAACAGCTTTCAAATTTTGTGCTGTCAGAGACATCTGAGACAGAAGATAGAAGAAAATCCCAGAGTCAATTACTGGAATCTAAAAGTTCCAAAGGGGGAACCGTGTTAGTCTAGTTCAGCAAAACAGACAACGAGTCCTGTGGCACTTTTAAAGACTAACAGATTTATTTATTTATTGCATGAGCTTTAGTGAGAGAAAATCCCACTTTGTCAGATGCTTTGAAGATGGGGAACTTACAGAATGGGAAAAAAGAAGTGCAGGGAAGTGTAAGTCATTGGATCAGGTCAGACTTTTACAGCAAATCAAAGTAGTTGTTAAGATTCAAACACTGGGGAACAGCATATAGAGGAAGGTGAGATCAAATCACCTGTTGTAATGAGAAAAAAAATCTGTAGTCCCTGTTTAACCCTGGGGCAAAGGTGTCATATATAGATTTGGGTTAAAGAGGGCACAAACATCTGGTTAATAATTTTAACCTCAGATATTCACCTTAATCTGGTTGGAGTATCCAGCTGCCTCCACTTCCATCCCTCAATACATTTGGGTACTGGATGCTTTCTGAGTGGATGCAATCTTTTGGGAGAAGATTTTTGCTTTCACAGGCTATGTCTACATTTGCAAGTTAGTTGAATTAAGGAAGCTTAATTCGAACTAACTTAAGCCTTGGCCACACTAGGCTTTCATTACTTCGAATTAAGGGCTTCCTTAATTCGAACTAATAAATTCGATAGCTTAGTTCAAACTAACCTTTAATTTGAAATAGTTAGTTCGAATTAAGTCAATGTGGCCATATTAGTTTGAACTAACTGCTTAGTTCGAACTAATTGGCAGGTTGACCTTCGTGCAACTGACTAATTCAAACTAAGCAAGTGCCCTGCATGGCCATGGCTAGTTCGAACTAGCATTCTAGTGGGGTCATGCTAGTTAGAATTAAGTTAATTCGAACTAACTAAAATTAAGTTATTAATTCGAACTAGCTTTTGTGAGTGTAGACATAGCCACAGAAACTCTCCCTGCTTCTTGGCAAGCAGCTCACACATTCATCCTGCTACCAAAGAGGGTAGGGGAGGAGGTAATGTGTGCAGGGCCTTATTTATATCAGTATTGGAACAAAGTTCTCTTAGCAATCTCAGACATAGTATCCAAACCCTCAGTGTCTTTTTGGCTATGTCTACACTTAGAAAGATAGTTCGACTTTCTTAAGTCAACTTTAAGTCAACCTTATTAAGTTGACTTAGAGAGTCTACACAAGACTCTTAAGTCGACTTAAAGTTGACCTTATTAAGTCGACCTAGAGAGTCTACACTAGACTCTCTAAGTTGACTGATTAGGTCCAGAGGGAGCCGAGGCTGCGCAGGGCTGGCTCTCCCCGCAGGTACACAAAAGCTGCTGGCGGCTGGCAGCATGTCCCAGGAGAACCGGCTCCACAGACAGGCTCTCTCGCAGGGACAGGCAAGCCATGAGCAGCTCGTCCCTGGGAGAGCCAGACCTGCATGGGCTGACTCTCTCCAAGACAGCAATCTGCCAGCCCCGAGCGGTCCTGGGGAGAAAGGAGTGCGGGGGCTCCCTTCTGGCCAGGAGCTTGGGGCCCGGGGGGAAGGGAGCCCCGCAGTCCCTTCTCCGGGACCGCTTGGGTCCTGAGGAGAAGGGAGCCGCAGCCTGAACTCCCTTCTCTGGGACCGAGTGGTCCTGGCCAGAAGGGAGCCCCGGTCTCTTCTTCCCAGACCCGTGCGGTCCAGGCAAGAAGGGAGCGCGCTCCAGCCGACAGGGGATCCTCGGGGTTTCCCCTGGCTGCAGCACGGTCCCTTTTTGCCCAGACCCCACGGGTCTGGGGAGAAGAGATGAGGGCTCCCTTCTGGCCGGGATCACTAGGTCCTGGAGAAGGGAGTTCAGGCTGCGGCTCCCTTCTCTCCAGGACCTGAGCTGTCCTGGAGAAGGGTCCTGGCCAGAAGGGAGCCCCGCACTCCTTTCTCCCTGGGTCTCAAGTGATCCCAGCCAGAAGGGAGCCCCCACCGCGCTCCTTTCTCCCTGGTACCGCTCAGGGCTGGTGGCTTCCTGGTCTCAGGGAGAACTAGCCCCGCATGGGACTGGCTCTCCTCAGGACAAGCTGCTCGTGGCTTGCCTGTCTCTGAGGGGAGAGCCAGTTGTGTGCGGGCTGGCTCTCCCCGGGACAAGCCGCGAGCGGCTTCCTGGGGAGAAGGGAGCCCCCGGGGCTCTCCAGCCAGGGTTCCAGCGGGGGATTCCCTCCGGCTGGAGCCCTGGCTGGGGAGCCCATCTCCCCAGGACTGCGGCTCCTCTTGCAGGAAAGCCGCAGGTCTGGGGAGAGGGGAGCAGGGGCTCCCCCGGGGACAAGGGAGCCACGGTGGCTCCCTTCCGCCAGGGAGCCATGTGGGGCTCCTTTGTCCCCCTGCCCTAGGTCGACTTTTAGAAGAAGTTGACTTAGGGCATCCCACTGGCTTAAGTCGACTTAAGAAGTCGACTTAAGCACTAGTTTGAATTAAAACGAGGTGTTATTAATTCAAACTAACTTTTCCTTAATTCAATTTAAGGAGCAGCTTAAGTCGAATTAAGGAAAGCCCAGTGTAGACACAGAGTAAATTAAGTCGACTTAAGCCTCCTTAAGTCAACTTAATTTCTAAGTGTAGACGCACCCTTTGTGAGGTGGGCATCTTCTCTCTGTTATAGAATCAAAGAATAATAGGGATGGAAGGGACCTCATGAGGTCATCTAGTCCAACCCCCTGCTAAAAAGCAGGACCACACCCACTAAATCACCCCAGCCAGGGTTTTGTCTAACCGGGCCTTAAAAATCTCCAAAGATGGAGATTCTACCACCTCCCTAGGTAACCCATTCCAATGCTTCACCACCCTCCTAGTGAGAAAGTTTTTCCTAATATCCAACCTCGACCTCGCCAGCTGTAATTTGAAACCATTGCTTCTTGTTCTGTCCTCTGTTACCATCGAGAACAGCCTAGCTCCCTCCTCTTTGGAGCACCCCTTCAAGTAGTTGAAGGTTGCTATCAAATCTCCCCTCAGTCTTCTCTTCTGTAGACTAAATAAGCCTAGTTCCTTCAGTCTCTCCTCATAAGTCATGTGCTCCAGCCCCCTAATCATTTTTGTTGCCCTCCGCTGGACTCTTTCTAATTTGTCCACATCCTTTCTGTAGTGAGGAGCCCAAAACTGGACACAGTATTCCAGATGAGGCCTGACCAGTGTCGAATAGAGGGGAATTATCACATCCCTCGATCTGCTGGCAATACTCCTACTGATGCAGCTTAATATGCCATTGGCCTTTTTGGCAGCAAGAGCACACTGTTGGCTCATATTCATCTTCCCATCCACCATAATCCCCAGGTCCTTTTCTACAGCGCTGCTACTTAGCCGATCGGTCCCCAGCCTGTAGCAATGCATGGGATTTTTCCGTCCTAAGTGTAGCAGTGGAACTGGAAAGTTGTCTTCTCCACTGCTACACTACACTGATCTTTTGTCTCTGAGGTTGAAAGATATGTCAGAGTTCACTGGGCTGAAGGAAACTGTGAAAGGATTTGTGGAAGGAAAAGGTAGGTTTTGCTGTACATCTCCTAAAGAAACAGGATGTGTATAGCAGAAGAAAGAGAAGACAGGATTTTGTCTTCTAAATATGTCAGGAAGAAGGCAGGGAGGATTGGTTTGAAGTCTCTCGTTGGTTTTGTCATTGGGTTGCTATTTTAAATTACATTCCTCCTATGCCTCACCATTGCCATGATATGCAGAGCTGCTAAATGACATTTAAATACCCTAAAAACATGAGGCAAAAAACCCATGAAAAAGTAAAAAAAAAATCTGTGGAATAGCTGGACTTTTTAAAAAAAACTTTATTTTGATGCAGAAAGGAAAAGGCTCAGTCACTGAGATATTTTCAGAACATGGATTAAACTGCAGGACTGGGATGCAAGAATTCTTGCCTGATTCCCTTCATGTATTTTGCTTCTCTAAACAATAGGTTTTGTTTGACTATTTATCAGCTAGTTCTGTGTTTCAGAAATCAGATACGTTCCCCCGATAACCTTAACTTCAATTTAAGACTGAGGTTTATTTTCAGGGTTCCATCAAACATACAAATCATTTCTATCAAACACCTATCAGCATGGAGGACAAGCCTTTGCTTTACAGTATGGTACAGGGCAGCTTTTAGGTATCGCTGGCAGAGACACGCTACAGGTGAGTGAACCCTAATATAATTCTCATCATTGCTCTCTATATTGGATGCTTATGGTTTTCTAGGTTGTTAAGATGTTGGATTGACCTACAAAGCCCTGAATAGTTTGGGGCCTACCTTACATGGGGAAAGAGAAATTTACTCATGTCATATTGCCACTGACACTATCAGTATAAAAGCTTGAGTTAGAGTCCTTTGGGATGGAGTGGGGATAGGGAAGGAGAGAGCTGTGAGCATGGTATTTTCTGTGGGGAGTTCTGGGCTTCAGATATTACTTACTTCCTTGTCCAAAACAGCACAGATTTTTGAGCAAGGCCTACCTGTATGGCCAGGGCTTTGAGGATAAGTCCTAATGTTTGTAACAAGGTAGGTATTGCTTGGGTTTGATTTTATCTTTGGGGTAAGGAGCAAGCTGCTAGTTCAATCTTTCTATTTGACTGTCAGTTTATAGCAAATGTGCTTAGAACCCAGAAAAGGCACTTTTTCATGGATTATAGATTAAATCCTTCAGAATTTAGTTAATGCAGAGTTAAGTTTGTCAGTGGGGCTGAATAGCTTTCTGGAACATTGCATTCAGCAAAACCTCAGACACTGAAAATCAGGAAATACAAAGTTAAGGTACAAGCCACTCCTATACTGCACCCTTAACTCTGCTCCCTGGAGCTAGCAATAGCTGCTGGGAATGGTTCAGCAAATGAGATGCCACTATAATAAGTATCCAGGAGGAATTCTAAGAGGTTGTTCCATTATTTGTGTTTTGTTCCACAGATTTGAATTCCAGCATTTATCTGCATTCACTTCAGCTGTTTTCACTGTGTTAGATGTAGTTGTACTGAATCATGGAGAGCTTTCACTGGAGCAAGTTGGCACAAAGGGATCATCAAAGGATCATGAATGCCTCATTTAAATGCTGACTCCTGTAGATTGTGTTAGTGGTGGTGCATGGGTGTCATCCTGTCATATGGATTGTCAGCAGTGGGGTGGCATACATGGCAGTGGTCACTGGGGTTTAGTGAAGGCAATATCTCAGAAGGAATGCTCAAGCAAGGGTGAAGAAGAGGTAATATTTAGCTAGTCTGGGGTGGTTTGTGTGGAGTAGGCTCAGTGTTTGATTGTAGACCATGTATAAGTCGTTCCTGTTTACTATGCCAGACCTAAACTTGAAGTTTGCTCTAGCAAAGACTTTGTCCTACAGTGCTTGTGTGCGCTAATCTCAGAATAGTCTATAGTATTGATAGAATACTAGTATATGTTGTTGGCATGCTGAGGCATTGCTCAAAAGGGCAGAGTTAAGGTTGCATTGCCAGAGAGAGGTGTGTGTACTTTAACTCTGTAATTCCCGGGCTTTCAGAGACTGGGTACACTTGAACTCAGAATTCTGAGAGGGCATGCGACTCCACCGGATAACCGTAACTCTGTGGGTATTTCATTTCCTTAGGTTTTTTAAATATTTCTTCAGTATCCTCATGAATTGTTGTAGCCCAGCTCTCTCCTCCACTGTTTCTGAATCTCTGTCAATGATTATCAAGGTCACAGAATGCACAGGCTGCCCCTGTGTCATCTCCTCATCTTCTTGGGCTCACAGTCAGCATTTTAGCATTTGATTGGCTCATTCACCATATGGGTCCCACCCATTTTTTCCTTTTTTTCTTTGTGATTTGCGTGCTGTGCTGTCAATCAGACTTCATTTGCCACCAATGAAATTTCGGATTGACAGCATGACGTACAAATAGCAAACAAGAAAATGAAGAAGCAGGCGGGGAAGGCATGGGAAATGACCCAATCAAAGGCTGGCATGCTAACTGATTGTGAGTGGTGTATCTCCAAGCCCTAGCCTGTTATGACTGAGACTCTGGTTGGCTGGCAGACCACCAATCAGAGCTCAACTGGGATTGGCTGGAGCACTTCCTTGTTCCCCTGTGTGCTGCTGCTGAGGCAGATTGTAGCAGCAGCTTCAGGGATTGATAATAAAAATAGAATCTGGAGTTGCGGCCAATCTGCAATAATGGGGCTGCGGATATCCGCTCCCACAACCGCATCCATTTTCATGTCCCCCACCCCTACTATCCACCCCCACTTATCCTCCCTCAGTTTGAAGAGAATCAGAGCCATAGTTTAAGTCCCAAGCATGGGCAAAAAAGTTAGAAGAACCAAGTAATTTTGTAAAATGCTGTTTTTTAAGGGCTGTATCTTGGAAACCCCTGGCTCAAATTATCCCATATTTGGACCAGTAACCATTCCCTGTGTTCCTATAAGGCACAGGAAATTTCAAGACAATATGAGTTAGCATGTGGATTTAGAGCACTTAGAATTGTTGTCTTTTCAACAGTAAGTGATTATAGCAAAGCTGGTGGTTCACACTAGCAGAGCTGCCAGTCCACTATAATAAATATAATGCGCTTTGAAATTAAAAGAGGGTTTATCTAGCGTTAGTCTTCTTCCTGAGAGCACAGTAACATACAGCCCTGTTGCAATGTGACATAAAGAGAAATGCATGACATGCGTAGTCCTTGTTCCAGCATTGACTAAAATTAGAGCAGACATCTTCCACCTTGCCTTTCCCCTTTGCTCATCAGGGGTTTTCTGGTATGAGTTTATGAACAAATTGCGGCAGAATTGGAAGAGAATTGCTTTCTCAAATAAAACTAGGTCTTCAGTAGTGTGATGTATGCTAATATTGATGCAACTAACACAATTATTGGAAAGTTCTGTACCTTACATTTGATAAACCTAATAACCTGATGTGTATATAAAATGTGGTTATTTCATGCAATCTATTATGACTTTACTTTTCATTTGTTCCCTTTTGTAATAACAAACAGATTAGCAACCTTTCCATCCAGGGACAGGACTTTGGAGAGTCTGTCTTTGAGCCAGGCATGACCTTTGCTCTTGCACATTTTGATGGAGTGCTGGGGTTAGGATACCCTTCTTTAACAGTGGGCAGTGCACTGCCAGTATTCGACAGTATCATAGAACAGCATCTCATAGAGGAGCCAGTGTTTTCCTTCCACTTGAACAGGTCAGTTTTTAACACTAAGTAAAGGGACACTGTCAAAAGAAGTCCATTTCTTTTAACCATAGATTAAGAAAACCATCCATTTATATATATATTTCATTTCTAAAAGGGATGTTTTGAGAAGCATGTCTAGATTGAAGCACCAGTGAGGGAGCATAATAACTAAAATAATATTTACAGAAATGCTGTTAAACTTATATCTTTTAAATAAACACACATATGCACTGTATAATACACGGCTGATGTAAAGTCCTGAGAATTCCAAAGTAATGTTCTGATCTACTAATCTGATGAATGGTCTGCATTTGAAATTTTTTTAAATGAAAAATGCACTTTAAAAAAAAAGAAAATGTGTTCTGAGAAACTTATTATTGTTAAGAACATTTTCAATTATTGGATTGTTTTGTTTTTTTTGAAAAATCCACTTTTTGGTTTCAAACAACAAAAAAAAGTCAGTTTAATATTGTAAGTGGTTTTTTCATTTTATCTCCCCTCTTCTTTCCTTTTTTCCATTTTGCCAATGAAAAAGTGGATGAAAGGAAAAAGGAGAAAACGCAAACATCTAATGTATTTTGCTGAATTGGAAAATTTTGAAAATTTTTATAAAACATGTTTACCAACTCTTGATTGGTGCTAGTAAGAACAGTTACATTTGACTTTCTTACAATGTCTTGGCACTCAGTTCTTTCATCAGCTAGTGGAGATAAACAGAATTATGGCACTGCTTTTGTGGCAGTATTTCAGAAGGGGCAATATTCTAATCTCACTTACCCCGAGAATAACTCCATTTCAATCAGTAGATTTACTTTTGATGTATACTGTGGTAAGCGAGACCAGAAACTGGTTTAAGGCACTTCTGATCTCACTTCTAAACCATCTACAAACCTCTCACAATATTAGTAAAGGGGTTAGACTGGAGGCTCTGATTTGGGGCCATTTTTAGTCTAGTTATAATTAAAAAATGAGAGGTCTTAGACTTCCGTGGAACATATACATTTGAAAAAGATGTGTAAGGGTTTGAATTGAAAGCTCATTTTCCCTCTGTGCCCCCACGTCCCACTTAAATTTCATGTCATCCAGTTTACATATTTATTTGTTTGATCTTTTTAGAGGAGAAGACACTGAAAGTGGTGGTGAATTGATACTGGGGGGTATAGACCATTCTCTTTACAAAGGTTCAATTCACTGGGTCCCAGTTACTGAGAAAAACTACTGGCAAATTCATGTCAACAAGTACGTATGTACCTATATAAATCTGATGAAACTGTGCCTCTCTGTGTAGGCCTCTGTAGAGGAAAATACTTGATGGTCCTCCACTAAAACCCCAGGAAATCTGTGCTGCAATGGCCAACCTGGATGTACTGCCTCCAAAAAGAGTGCTTCTGGGAAAGATATGAAGACAATCAGTATATCCAGGGCTGCAATAATATTTCTGGAAACATTAACTTTGGTGGCGGGTACTTGGAAGAATGTCTTTTAGTAACAGGTCACACTGAGTTCCTAATGGATGTCAGTGGAAATTGGAATCCTTACCCTCCTAGATAAGGACTCTGCATATGATCTGAAGGCACTGAGTTCGGTTCCTGGCTTGCCATAGTCTTCTTGTGTGACAGTGGTTTAGTCATTTGGCCTTCCCATTCTTCAGTTCCTACTATTTAAAATAATTGTGATAATAAGATTTCCCTACCTCATTCATTGATGTTTGTGAGGTACTCAGAGAATATATTGATTGTATTCATATAAATACTCAGATAAGTGTTGAACCTTAAGCTCGTACACCTTCAGAACAGTGGGTGACACATATATGAATTATTTCCAAAGCTCTCTTGTCCTAGTTTTCTGTGAATACTATCCTTCTTTTAGAATCAGGACATCTCTAACCTTAGTGCAAATGTTGATGCTTGTATTGCAACTGGCAGAATAGCTGTGCTTAAATTCCTTTTTTATTCTGCCATCACTCTTAGCATGTCTGCACTCTGTTTAAAGTGTATATGTATTGTTTTTTTTCACATGCAGTGTGAAAATCCAGGGACGGGTTGCGTTTTGTTTCCATGGTTGTGAAGCCATTGTTGATTCAGGCACTTCCCTTATCACCGGCCCCTCTTTACAAATAAGACGACTACAGGAGCATATTGGGGCCAGTCCAACACAAAATGGAGAGGTAAAAACTATAAAGAGGGAAAATTCTTCAGCAGAAGAGATGTAGTGATTTGACCCAAATGCTGATGTGTGCAGGGCAGGAAAAGAGATAAAATAATCAAAATTAGGCCCAAAGTAGGGTCTAAGAGAAAAGCTTGCTGCCTGTACAGAGCTGAAATCAGGGCGAGATATTTGATTTGTGTTGTTTTTCACCCTTCCCCGCCCCCTCTGTTTCCAGGATACCTCTTCCCTCATTAATGACACATATGGCTCTAATAGAGGCACCTGTTTAAGGAAATATTCTGTTAAGGATGCTCAGATGATCATGACATCATATGACAGAGCCACTACCTTGTTGTAAATCAAGGGATAGTTCTGTTTCCTAGGTCATGTGGCATGACTTAAGGCCAGGAGCAGTTCCAGGCTGACTTGTCAGTTAGAATAAGGAAATTAAGATAAGAAGGTACCTGAATGACAGACCTGTAATAATTCCATTGAAGGCCACTCGTGTCAACTGAGCTAATGAGAGCTAACGTTCTTGTTACCGGAATCCCTAGGGGCACGTAGTTCTATAGCTCAATCTCACACTTTGGTTCATTTTAGTGTGATTTATGGCTCAGAGCCAGATCTGTCCCTACCCCTGTCAAGATCTTTTGCATACTTCCCCTGTTACTTCTCTCATTCTCCCTTCTCTTCCTTGCCCTGCCCTATTTCTCCTCCCACATTCTTTTTACCATCCATTCTCCTTGTTCTCTTTATTGCTCTTGCATCTTCACCTTCTGCATCATCCTGCTGCTGTCTTCTCTGTGCTGTATCTCCTCTGTCTTCTTTTCTTCCAATCTCTCTATCTGATCCCTACCACCTGCTGTTCTCTGTATGATGTGCGGTCTCCATATTTCCCTGCTTCTTTTCCCCTCCACACTAGGCCAGTCCCTCCCAGATGCTGCCAATCTCATCCTTTGATGTCTGCCCCCAGAACAACTTCATCATTTGACATCCTTTGATGTCAAAACAGTTTTGCTTCTTCACTGCATGATTTGTCAGTTTGCATGCTTGCAGCTATATTGATTCCTCTATGCTTTTTTTTTTGGTGGTTCCATATAGTCTGGGAGCATGTGTAATTCCATGGGCAAATTAATGATAGAAAGATAAGAGAGGAGCCATTTGATTCATAAAAATCTACAGAATCATAATTTCAGTGGTATCACCCCCTGCCCTGATTGGGAGGCCCACTGATCCTTCCCCCCCACTATGGTCCAGGTCCTCTAGTTGATGGAGATTTTAATCATATAATGTCATTGGAATGGATGGAGCTAGGTATCATCTGAAAGCTCTTTCTCTCATGAACATAATGGTACAACCATGACAAACATAGAACAATTATATAGAACTATGTTTGAGAAAATGCTCAAAAATCAAGTGTTTTTAAATTATACTTTAACACGGGTATGTCAGACATGCAGCTCTCACAACTGTGGCCCTGGGCTGACAATATCGTGTTATAAATTAATGATCAAAACATGACACCTGATTAATTGTTTTAATATTACACATTAGTGTAAATAGAAGGAGTGTTTCAAGCTAATTTGCCATCTTCTGCAAAAAAAGTGGCTCCATTTTGTTGATTATCAGCTTTGTTTATTATTCAAAAGAATTATAATGAGACTGGTTAGGGTGTCAGCATCCAGCTAGAAATTACTAGAAGAATTTAAAAATGGCATACCTGTAGTTACATAACTAATTACAATCCCAAAGTAATTTATTACAGAGTCTAGGGAAATTTAGTACAGTAACACACTGTAAACCAAAGTCTTGCAGGGAAAAAGTTGAAATGTTCTATAGAAGCACACATCAAAATACTCATTCCTCTTAAAAATGCTGCCTGGATGTCCTCTTTGAAAAGCATACTGTTATGTTTGAAGTAATTGCCAAAATTGCTACAGGACTTGAGGCCTATTCCACACATCCAGTGTACATTCTGCTCACTGTGGAGAGCTGCAATATTACAGAACAGAGCAAGCAATCTGATGAGGACAAAGCCAATTCTCGGGCAATACGTGAAGATGGTTGAGTCTTTACTGCTCTTTATTTGATCTCTCAGTACAGCTAATTGCAATTTGCACTGCACAACATTGCAAGACTTTTTTGCTTTAGATTAAACCAATCATTTGTAATGAATACTTTTTTGCTTTAAAATTAACCATCTATTCTGTAATGATTTCCTGGTACCTCAGTGAAATAAGAGGAATAGAAAAGTCTGACACTGACATATGGGAGGAATTCTGAAAAGGAAATTGGGTTGTTAAAAGATTGCTAACTGCCTTTTGTGCACTTGCTTCAGATGAAGCCCTAGAACATGAAAACAGCAATGAAAGTCAGAGGAGGGATTGGTGGTCTTAACACAGCATTCAAATGCTCTTTTCCAGTTCTTCCTGACAACCCCAGAACTCCACTGAATTTTGAATGAAATATTAAGCATGGCTGGGATGACTTCTTCAGAAATAACCAAACATTATTTAGACTCACTTGGTGCTGTTAACTGCCAAGAAGGGGCAATTTTAAAACTACAGGATGATCTCACTTGCACAGGCAACCCATTCACATATGCTGAATTGGTGCTCATTGATATCAGGATGAAAGCAATCTTCAATGATGATATATCTAAAGATGGCAGTTGAATGGCTACTTTGGGACATGGCTTGTGCAAAACCTTCAAAACTCAAAGAATTATCCAAGGCTAACAGACTAAAGCTGTGCTGCAATGCAAAGAAGAAAGTCAGTGTGAAGATGGAAGGAACTGTTACAGAGCTAGCCGCAAGGTTATTGTTTGCTTATCTCATGGTTGTGTCCAGATCTCAGCACGATGTTGATCTGCATGAGATTTTGAGGAAGTACAAGTTCTGCACGATACCATGATTCATGTTTAAATGTGACAGATCCATGCATATATGCCTGGCAAAAAATGAAAGTAATCCACATTTTGCATGGTCTTCCGAAGCCGGCACCTACTGACAACGTGACTAATAATGTTTTACCAGAAGAGGATTTTCAACATAGCAGTCATCAATGGTGTGGCTGAGATATAAGCTATCAACAAACAAGAAATTGTTGCCAGATTTGGTTAAATGTTTCATTATGAGACTACAGCAAAATACTGGACCTGTGACCAAGTCCATTACATATTTGACATGTGTGCAGGGGAATCAATTAAAAATATTGCCAGAAAGAAGAGACTCCCATCTGTCCAATACAAAATCACTGACTCCACAGACATCTCTAATGTTACAATGAGGAAGCTAGTGTCCCATACTTGCATGAAGTATGAGTTAATTTCATGCCTTTCATGAAAAACACTCCAGCATGCAAAGAATTGCTAAGAGAATTGAATTGTCATATTGCATAATGAAGCAGCTGCCTCACACTCTTTAGTGGAGTTTCTTCACATTCCCATGAGAAGTCCAACACTAAAATTACCTTGTACTCCATCAGTGCCAGAGAGAGAGGTGCTACTAACTAAACTCTAGGTTTTTGCACAAAGCACAGATGTTCTAGCGCTCTCTCTGAGATGCTACCCAAGGCTTCAGTAAGATTCTGCTTTTGCCCCCGCTGCTAGGAAACAGAATTTCAGTCTATGCCTCAGAGATGTGTCCCTGTCATTCAGACACTGACAGCTGCAGCAAATGCTGAGTTTCCATGTCCTTTCAAGATATGACACTACTGGAAGATGGGCTGAAAAGCCCGAAGTAACATGCTGGGAGGCATTTGATTCAGCCCTTGAAAACTCTGAAGTTTCTTGGAATGGCTGAGGCAGTCACTGACAGTCGTAAAGGCACTGGAGGTGTTTATATACTAAGTTTACCATTTGAAAACCAGCATTATGGCACTTGCAGAGCTACATTGGTGGATGTTTTCCAAGAAGCAGGCAAATGGAGAAAAATTCCTACTGAAAAGGGGTGCATTTATATCTGCTACTTAGAAGGCTAATTATCAAGCAGTGGAATGGCACCAGGATGGCTGAGCACATCCAAAACAACCCTCCCCTATAGGGCATGATTGGGCCTTGGAGAAGGGACTAATCGCACTAGTTATGTGTAAAATGCCATGATTCCTTCAGCTAATGAAATGCTTGTGTGCAAAGAGCAGATACTAATCATCCTGCAAATGTTTGGCCAGCAGTTTACCTTGCATGGACATGAGCAAGTGTAGCATGAATGAGGATCCATGTGGCAATGTGTCTAGCAGTGGTGCCCTAGATGGAGATGAAACCAATGATGATTTCGATGAATAAATATTTTTAGTCCTACATGTCAAGATAACTTCTCTAGGATTACCCAAAGATCAGTCTATTTGTTTTTAGGTTAAAGTGCAGTTTAAATACACACACACGCAGGCACACGCGCACACACACACACACACACACACACCCCTCCCCCCCACGCGTTTGGTACCATTGTGTCTGTGGGGAAAAGGACTTTCAAATTATACCCAACTCAAACCATTTCCAGTGACCTTGTATTATCAAACTTTCCACCATCTGCAGGATGTGGAGCTGTGAGCCTGTGGGGCAGTGACTCACCCCAGCCATGGTGCAGAGGCTGATGCTTTTGAAATTATGAGTCGGTAGATTTTATTATTCAAACGACACTCCTTTATCTTTCAGTTAGAACCTGCTCATGGAATGAGATTTTTCTACTTTGTGTTCCCAGACTAATATTGCTGAGCTGTCATCCATGGAGTGGTGTATGAAAACACTGCCACCTTGAGGTGGATTTCAAATAGAATGTCCATTGCAACAAATTATGACTGCTATAAAGTTGAGTCCATGTCAGGCTTCAGTTTCTCTCTTTGCTGTGTTTCACATTTCCCTCGTAGTTAATGGGCAAAACAAAACGATGGGCTCACATGACCTAACCCCAGCAACTTCTGAAGTACTGAGGTAATAAGGCAGCTAACCCCTAACCCTCTCTAGAGACAGTGTCACTTGCTTTTATCAGTGTGTTACTGCTGACATTTGGCTGACAGACTGATTTAATTACTGCATTGCCCAAGCTTCAGTGCCTCAGGTAAGGTGAATGCAGATGATTCTTATTCACTTTGGAATAATCTTTATTAAAGTTGATCCTGAGACAAAACCATATTTGAAAGCAATATTAAGATTGCACAGCATAACCCTAAAAATCAGGACTGTTAAAGATAAGATAGAAAGCACAATTTTATCTCAGCCCCCTTCTGGGTATATGTATGATGAGTTATAGGTCCTCATTCACAGTTGTGTTGCTCCAGTTTTAATCATACAGTGTAACTATAGTGATTGCCAATTTATTCAGTTCTCAGATAAACCGGTTTTATTAAGATTTTTCATTCGAATGTAGCTGTTTTAAGGCAAAATAAATCAATAAAATAAACAAGGGGATGAGAGGGAGACTTTGTCACCCAAACTTTGCCACTTAGACTTTACATGCTTTTATATTTTTACAACTTGGAGTAAAATTTTAAATAATGTTACAAGAAAATGATTAGTCAGGGACTCAAATCCTTTTTCAAAATAATCTGATCATAACATTGCATACGATTATTTTTGTAGATATCACATACAGGTGAAAATACACTGGGCCACTTGCATCCTGGTAGAAATGTTTGCAAATGCCATTGAAGTCAATAGGATTTTAACCTTTTATAGCATGATGAACTTTTGTTATAGACACATATTTTGTGTATGTGGAGCTACCTTATGACTTGAGCTGGGTGAAATTTTTCAGCCAAAAAAGAGTAAATTCACCCACACCAAAAGATTTTGCAAATTTGTTTTGGTTTAGTTGAATTGTTCATGTTGGATAGGAGAGGGTGAGAACTCCAAAAATGTTAAAATGAAATTTAAAAAAAAATGGATTGAAACAACTTTTTGTTCTGAAATTTCCTTCCATTTATTTCTTTAAAAAAATCTGAAACACTAAAAATCAATCAATATTGAAATGAAAACACTCAAAATTGAAATGAAACATTTTGGGTCAAATGAAATGTTTCGTTTGACCCAAAATAATTCACCAGAAATGTGTAAGTCAAATTTTTTTTTTTTTTTAAATTGAAATGGCAATGAACTGAAAAAATCTGTTACTTGGCCAGGTCTAATTAATGACCCTCAGGCCTCACAATGCGTTATCCTGGCTCTTTTATATTGAGTCTCTATATCTCACGATGTACTTAGGAAGACCAGCCAATATAAATCCAGTTTCAGGACCGTAGGATTTCACTTGCAGGGCATGGTAAAATTAAAATAAATAAAGTTCTTTAATGTAACCAAGAGCACTAATTTCACCCCATAGCAAACTAGCTTGTTTTGAGAAACTATAGTCAGTTAAAACAATACATTTAACTAAATTATATGTTCAGTAGCTATCTGCTAATTAGCGATATAATTTGTTCGCTGGCAAGGTAAACAATACTGCCCCATGGCTAGCTCCTGCCCCTTCTGCCTGAGGTCCCTTCCCACCTGGAACTCCCCTTCTGTGCCCTCCCCCGTACTCACGTTCCAGACAGCCCCAAGCCGCTTCAATTACCACCCCTGCCCCCCCGGTGGAGCAGATGTTCTGGTAGGTTGATAGATTGATTACAAACATGAATAAAAAGACAATGTAAAAAAAAAAACCAACGAAACCCGAAACAAAAGAGCCCCACATCAACCAATATACTGTGTTACAGTTTGTTGTAGACTGCAGGAGGCTGTCAAGCCTGCCACAAATAAGTTTCACCATTGGACACAGAGAATACACGTTAACAGCAAAAGAGTATATAATAAAGGTATGTCTATACATTCTAACAAATATTTATCTACTAAATCATGGGATGATAAGATGTAATTTTACACAGAAATGTGTTTTTAATTCCAGGAAACCACAGAAGGAAAGACCTTGTGCATCAGTGGCTTTCAGTCTCTGGATATTGCCACTCGTTCTGGCCAGCTGTGGATTTTAGGAGATGTATTTATGTCTGTGTTTTATTGTGTGTTTGACCGTGGAAATGATAGAGTGGGATTTGCAAAATCCTCTCATAGAAGGGAGCTGTTCTGAGGTCCTAGGCCATCAGTTTTGTCTTCAACATGTATTATGACAGGGGTATGACATCTATTTGCAGAGATGAACCTGAACTAAAACCTTGGATCTGAATATTGCTCCCAAAACTTTTCATATGGGTTGAGGGTGGGTTTGAAATTGAGTTCTGAACCCAAATGTTGAAGCTTGGTCCATTTGCAAAAAACCATTTATTTCTAAATCAGGTGAGAGCCTGAAAGCCCTAGGAAGGGCTGTATCAAAATACCTAGAACACATTTAAAACAAGGATTTGCCTGTAAGATTTGCATTGAGATGGGAGGGAAAAGGCGCTGGGGAGAAGACTACTAAATAACGCAAAGCTGATTGTAAAACAAACAAGGAATCCGGGGGCACTTTTAAACACTAACAAATTTTTTTATTGCATGAGCTTTCGTAGGAGAAAATCCCACTTCATCAGATGCTTTGAAGATGAGGAACTTACAGAAGGGGAGGAAATTAAATGCAGGGAAATGTATGACACAGGATCAGGTCAGGCTGTAATAGCAAATCAAAATAGGTGTTGGGATTCAAACACTGGGGAACAGCATAGAGTGGAAGGTGAGGTCAAATCACCTGTTGTAATGAGAAAAACATCCATGGATCCTGTTTAACCCTGTGACAATGGAGTCAAATTTACATATAAGTTCCAATTCTGCAGTTTCTCTTTGAAGCTGCGATTTGTTATTCATTTGTTTGAGCACCGCTATTAACAAGTCATCCATGGAGTGAGCAGGGAGATTGAAGAGTTCCCCTATTGATTTTTGAATTTTGTGATTTTTGATGTCAGACTTGTGTCCATTTATTCTTTTGCGCAGAGACTGTCCTGTTTGTCAAATATATAAGGCAGAGGGGCATTTCCGGCACATGATGGCATAAATGACATTGGTGGACGAGCAGGTGAATGAGCCCTTGATGGAGTAGGTGGCTTGAATAACTGTTCCCCAATTTTTGAATTCCAACACCTATTTTGATTTGCTGTTAAGCCTGACCTGATCCTGTGTCATACATTTCCCTGCATTTAATTTCCTCCCCTTCTGTAAGTTCCCCATCTTCAAAGCGTCTGACGAAGTGGGATTTTCTCCCATGAAAGCTCATGCAATAAATAAATGTGTTAGTCTTTAAAAGTGCCACTGGACTCCTTGTTTGTTTTGCTGACCAAGACTAACACGGCTGCCCCTTTGGAGCAAAGCTGATTGTTTATCAGTTGCAGTTATGGGGACCTTGACTAGTTTTGGGTATTTCCTTTGCTTGTCCATTTCAGCCTTCTATTTCCTGACGAAATATTTTTTCTTGTTATCACTTAATTGTTTTTTATTTTTCTCATTCTTTGCTAAGGTTTTATTCCACCCTTTCTCCCTCTACCCTTTATGCACACTGAGCCTCAATCCCTACTCCTTTTGCTATTACTTAAATGCAATTTCCTGCTCCTTACTTATTCTCTCTGACCTGTCCTTTTCATCCAGTACATTCTCCTTTGCTACACTTTCTTTTACCTTATTTGGTTATCATCTTGAAATTATTGGGCCTTCCGTCAGAGGCTGTCTTTAGTGCCTGACATCCCCACACACCTTGATGGATTGAAACAGCTGTGATTGGCAGCCACTGGCATGGCAAGAAAACGGACAGGGAAGCTGCTGTTGCACAATCACTGCAAAGAGAGAGACCGTTCTGTGGGAATGACGCAGCAACATCACCTTGTCCCATGAAAGGTACAAAAATAGGACCCCAAATGTAGATCTGTGCTGTTCCTCATTCTGAGATACATCATTAGCAGCAGCAGTATTGTAAGAGCTGCAAAATAGTTCTGAGCCACAGGTGGCCAAGCTATCCTCTGTTTGTACTTGATTGAACAATAGTGAATTTCTCTGATTTATACCTATTTGAATATTCACATTGCTCTTTAGATCTGAATCTAGCTATTACCGTACAAATGCATAAAATTTGATCAAGAAAAGCTGGTTTGAATTGTGCTTTTTTTCATTTCATTTTACATTTTCTTTCAATAGAAAATAAGAACGGCCATTCTGAGTCAGACCTCTGGTCCATCTAGCTCAGTATCTGGTCTTCTGACTGTGGTTAATACCAGGTGCTACAGAGGGAATGAACAGAACTGGCAATCAAGGGATCCGTCACCTGTCGGGGCCATCCCCTAACTAGGGGCCATGTTCAGAGTAGGGTTATGCTGTGTGGAGTGGAGTGGACTTGTGCTGCTGTTTGTGATGTAGAAGGAACTTCCCTTGGTTGTGAGGCAAGGGTGGGGGGCAGAATAAATGAAAAAAAGGAAGGAAACATTCCAGGAAAATCAAAATCAAAGGAAGAGAAGGGAAGTGCATAGCCAACGTAACATGCTCTAAATGGCCCTTTTTCTCCCCAACTGTGGCAATGCCACATACTCAGGACTCTGTGAGGACAGATTTTAGGGAAGAACAGCTGTTGTTTATAGCATATTCCACATTAAAGCAGAAGGGTATTCATCCCTCAGGAGATTTTGAAGGATTTATATAACCCTTCAGTCTTATATCTGCCTGCAGCAGATGCCCAGGAATAGCTTGGTGACTTTAGTTACTCGATATGCAATGGAACTATTGGTCTAGAAGATTAAGTATTGTGAAGGGGAAGAGAGGAAGGTGATCAGGAACAGTTAGTGTGGATTCACTAAGGGCAAGTCATGTCTGATCAACCTGATTGCCTTCTGTGAGATGAGTGGCTCTGTGTATGTGGACGTGAAATACCTTGACTTTAACAAAGCTTTTACTAAGTCTCCCACAGCAGTGGTTCTCAACCATTGTGTCGGGGCACATTACTGTGTCGTCATACAGTGGTAAGTGTGTCACAGAGAGCCAGGGGGATGGCTGAATTTGGCCTGGGGTGGGTGGGCTGGTGTGTCCTGTAGGGTCACGATATGCTGCCAAGTGTGTCATGACCTGCAAAAGGTTGAGAACTACTGTCCCACTGTATTCTTGCCAGCAAATTGAAGAAGCATGGTTTGGATGAATGGACTATATGATGGATATAAAGCTGGCTAGATCATCGGGCTCAACTGGTAATGATCAATGACTGATTTGATGAATGATCTCATGCGGTTCAACAAGGACATCAATCCTGCAATTAAGATGGAAAAATCGCATGCACTGCTACAGTCTGGGGACTGACTGACTAGGCAGAAAAGGGACTGGGGGTTACAGTGGACAAGAAGCTGGGTATGAGTCAACAATGTGCCCTTGTTGCCAGGAAGGCTAATCGCGTATTGGGCTGCATTAGTAGGAGCATTGACAGCAGATTGAGGGAAGTGGTTATTTTCCTCTATTCAGCACTGGTAAGGCCTCATTTGAATTACTGTGTCCAGTTTTGGGCCTCCCACTACAGCAAGGATGTGCACAAATTGGAAGGAGTCCAGCAGGGGGCAATGAAAATGACTAGGGGCTGGAGCACATGATTTATGAGGAGAAACTGAGAGTACTAGACTTCTTTAGTTTGCAGAAGAGATGAATAAAGGGGAATTTGATAGCAGCCTTTAACTACCTGAAAGAGGGTTTCAGGTGGATGGAACTAGACTGTTCTCAGTGGTAGTAGATAATAGAACTAGAAGGAATGGTGTCAAGTTGCAGTGGAGGGAGATCTAGGTTGGATATTAGGAAGCCTTTTTCACTAGGAGGGTGGTGAAACACTGGGATGGGTTACCTAGGGAGGTGGTAGAATCTCCATCCTTAGTGGTTTTTAAGGTGTGGCTTGACAAAGCCCTGGCTGGAATGATTTACTTGGGGTTGGTCCTGCTTTGAGCAGCAGGTCAAACTAGATGACCTCTTGAGGTCCCTCCCAACCCTAATCTTCTCTGTTCTATGTGGGTTTTAAATGTGCCCATTTGAACAGGAAGCATGGCTGTTTCATACATTGACTTCCCTTGTTTGTCTGTTACCTGTCATGATCTGGGTAGATTCTCTGTGGTTGCTGCACCCTTCTGTGACAAGCATTACACAGGGAGATGGCACACCAGCTGCAGACAGTTTAAGCAGGTACTGTTGCTCTGGGCAGGCAAGGAGTAAAATGAATCCCAGCTGGAGACATCTTTTCAGTGGCATACTGTGGCTCTTCAGCCCCCAGGGGCCAGCGCTTCCACATGTACTCCCCTTCCATCTGATGGGCCCTCTATGCAGCCCAGGAGGGGTCTCTGGCTTCCACCAGACAGCACCACACTCCTCCGCTGCCTTGGGGAGGGAGGGATCTGTACATGTGCAGGAGGAAACACCATTTTCCTTCTGTGCCCCAGGGACTTTCTGGTGCTCATGGCGGTGGGTCCCCTGGCTCTGGCCAAGCTCTGCCACTGCCCCACCTTTCACTTACCTGCCGTGTGGTGCCCGCCTCTCCTGCTCCAGCCCCCAGCCCAATCAGAGTTGGTGCTGGTTCCCCCTACCAGGCAGGGGTGTCTCATCCCCTGCCAGTGGGTAGCAGGGGGGTAGTTCCTCCACCTGGTCATCCACAGTTCCCTGCCCCTTCCCGACCCCTGGGCTCCATCCAGACACCACTCAGAGCCTCCTGTGCCCCCCAATCACTGCACATCATGAAGGTCCTGGCCAGCACCCTGCCCCCCCACTCCAGCCAGCATCTGCGGTTTGGGCCCCTTCTGCCCTCCTCATTGGTACACCACTGACTCTTTTCCTTTCCCAGTGCCTTCTGTCCCCAGAACTATATTGACTCCTTGACTTGGAGGATTAGGACTATGTGGGGTGTCTCCCTCCTTAAAGCCATGTTGTGTTTGGGGAAGAAACTGCAGGGAGGAGCCAACCAGTGATTGGATAGGATTTATGTAGGCATAGGGAGACTGAGGATGTTAGCACATTGCTTTTTGCAATTATCATTCTGACCACTCTGCTCTGTGCTGATTTGCTGTTTGTGCCAATGCTTTCCCTCCCTCTCCCTTTATTTGTTTTTGAAACTAGCTAAGCCCCGCCTACTACAATGCCACTTAGACAATTAAAAAAAAGGAAAATTCTTGGAAGTCACATGATGTTTGCCTTTGGCATGTGGCTCACTCTGCTTGGGTGGTCTACATTTTCCCTGTCCCTCTGTCTGTCATGTTTATTTAGACTGTAGGGGGCTCATTAGTGCAGGGACCGTCTCTTAGGGTGTGTCTACACTGCAATGGAAGGTGTGATTGCAGCTTGGCTAGGTATATACACACTAGTTTTAATCTACCTAGCACAGCAAAGGCTTTGTAGTCCCAGCTGATCCTCCCGCTTACATATGTGATGCTGTCTGGATTTAAGGGACCATTTGTGATACTATTTCATAGTAATATTTCATAACTGCAATAATTCATATGAGATAGAAAGGTTATAATCTGCTAGGAAAGATTATATGTGTTATGTGTAGATGTCATATCTGTAGTAGAAGTTACGACTATGTTTGTTATATCTGTATTTCAATTTATGTGATTCTGGGAAACTCCCCAGACTAGATGTCTACAGTCAATGTTTCCTTAATGGCCTATTAAGGGAACCACAGGTACAATGGGCCTAGGAAGAAGCCTGCTCAGTGAGTCACCTGGATTGACCAGGTGACTCAACTCCATTTTGATTTGCAAAAACTCCAGATAACATGGAGGAGGCCAGAGGTGATAAAGGGAGCTACACCCAGCTCCATTTTGTCTTCAGTCAACACCCACCTCTGGATCTATTCATCTGCAACTGAATAAAGGACGGAGACCCACCCAAGTACTGGGTGTTTATCAGAGGAACTGAACAAGCCTGCAAATTCAAATGCCAAGGACTTGCTTTACATGGACTCTAAATCATTTGTATGTAAGTGATTCATGTTGATCCTTTAACATCTTTCATATTTTGTTTCTTTCTTTTTATGATAAACATTTAGTTTTAGTTACTAAAGGATTGGCTAGCAGTGTGGTAGTTTGGGTAAGATCTGAACATATATTGTTCTATGTAATGTGGCTGGTTCTTTGGGATCAGGAGAAACCTTTCTGAGTGAAGAGCTTGGAGTTGTGAGTAACTTCTCTCTTTACTAAACCCAGTGGCTATTTGGGAGCCAGAGGCTGAAATGCAATAAAGGGGGTTGTTTCTATTTTGTAATGTTTTATGATAACTGGTGTGAGGCATCAGAAGCAGGGCTTTTTTACTGATCAGGAATCTGGCTTAAGTGCCATCCACCAGCGTTTAGAGAGTTTGGCTCTCATTTTTACAGTTTGCCCTGATTTTTGCATGTTCAGGTAGCTGCCCCAGGAAGCCCAAGTCACAACATATTCGGGTTGCTAGCCCATCTTGAAGTCCATGCCACTGTGTCTTCACTCTTGGATTTAACTTTGAGGCTATGCCTGCCTCAGTTGCAGCCACACCTTCCCTAGCAGTGTGGCTGTGCCCTTTTCCTGTGCTTGTACAGTGCTTAGCATAGCTCACACTGACTTGGCCCCGGGCATGTCTGTGATAAACATGATAAATACATGTTTGAAGGGACGGACACAGTAACCATTGGTCCAATTTGAATACCCATGAGACTTCATGCCATCACTTTTGACACTAGCTTTAAACTTTGGAATGCAAAAGTGTTTAGCTATATTCAGTTGAGACTTCTGCAGTTACAGAGATCTACACAACACGTATTACAGCAAGCTTCCTTAAACCTCCTTCCACCAATAGGATCATGTGTTCCTACTGACAACTATGTTCTGATTAGTCAGAATTGAATTATCTGAGCTAATGATTGAAACCAGATGAACCCTACTATGCAGACTAGTGCCTAGAATGTTTAGATACCCAATCCTATAGAAGAGAAATTCTGAGGTGGTAGGGTTGATGTATTGGGCACCTATCCCACATCAATGTGAGCACGTCCAATTGTTAACAATATGCTTTAAAATAGTCTCCATCTTTAAGGACATATTTTTGGTGCAGCCATAGTCCTACTCAAGCCTTGGTCCCAATAAACTGACTTCCTGTGGATGCAATGCTCCAGACCAGCTACGGGAGACTATATGCTGGGCTAGGCCTATGAATGTATCTCTTATGGAAGGGCACTGGACCCAACAAGTATGAGTCAGTGTCAATTAAGAAACTTGATAATGCTGTATTTCAGGACAAGTTTAATGGCTTTGAACAAAGATAAGACCCATTTCTGGCATTGACAATGTTTGACTTACAGCCTTTTAGAGTTTAAAAGTTGAGAAGCCCTGTTTTAGACTTTTAGAAGCTTTTGTCATTCTAGCACTAGAAAGTCTATGACTACTTATCTCAGGAATATTGGTCTTGGTTTCTAATGTGTAATATAGGATGTATTTATAGTTCCCAACATTATAATATCATGGTTCTGTACTCATTAGTATAGGACTATTCCTCCTATATTTGATCTAACAGGCTACTCCATACACAACACACACAACTCAGTTGCCATTTAGCAGTTTTTGCACACATAGTTAAGCTACACAAATACGATTTACTCCATAACTGTCTTGTGTATATATATGCTTTTTTTTCTCAATTTTATTTTTCAAGTGTGCGGTGCTCATAAGCAAACTTATCTGCCTAGACTACAGGAACTCTATTTATTGGTCCTAAAATAAGACATTATAAAGCTGTATCATTTATTTAGTTGCAGCTTGGATATTTTTGCTTCCTTAGACAAGTAACTGAATTACACGTTTTACATTTCCATTATATAGCTATATATCAAATTAGTATTCTAACAGAAAATTAGTCGACTCACGTTTTTGTCATGCATGATTGAGGTGTCTGTATGAAAGAGTTCCGTAAAATGTGAACCTTTTATGGTCTGGGTTCTTTGAATGCTGACTTTAGAATGTGAACACCTAGAAATTGCCATATTGGTAGCCTCATCATATCATAGACATTAAGGTCATATATCCCGCCTTGTTTGAGCTTAACTACCTGAAATGATGATAAACTATTGCTTTGACGCATGCCTCTGTTTTAGCCTGGTTCTCTCTCCAGTCTCTTACAGCTTTACCAACATCTGTAGCTCCCTCCCACTAACGTTCTTGTACTTTAAAGTGGCCTATGGTATTGGTCAGGTCCTTGGCTGGACATAACTTGACATAATTTAATATAGCCAAAGCAACCTCATTTTTAAAAAGACTTTTTTAATGCAATAACTCACCTGCATTATTTATACTGGTAACTATGAATCATAAATTGTTGGGACTGCTTCTGTGATAATTAGTTAATTTACTAAATTTATGTTCAAAAAAATTGTAGCAAGAGGCATTTAGATGACCAACTTGGTCCAAAAAATAATTCATTAAAAACACCCACATGTATGCAGTAGTGGGCTCACAGACAGACTAACTATAGAGAGAGCAAATTTGAAAATGGCCATAAATAAGTTCCATTCTGTACAGTTAATTGAGAGAATTTATTCCTGTAATTAGTTATTTGTGAAATATCTGTAAGCATTTGCCCATTGGATTGTATCCTTTTCCAGTGTTATGAAACCCTGTGAGAGGAAGCTAGTGTCTACTGCTGCTGTTCCAGGTTTGATGCATAGCTACGTGTACTGGAAGCATGAATGGACCATTAAATGAAGCAGACCTACTATGTGGTTATAATCAGGCTCCAGCTAACAATGAGAGGGGAGGGAATCTGAATGACAGCTCTGTCTAGCCAAACAGCTAGATGCAGTAGCTGGTCTAAATGAGGTTAGCTGAACAGATGTGAAAGAAAGAAAGCCGAGCATTAAAATCTTTGGTCAGTGATTGTGTGATCAAGTACTGATGAAAAAGGTGTGTTATGTAAAGGGCACTATACCTGCCAGTGTGAAGCCTAGTAGAGAGGCAGGCAATGGATGTTAAACACAGTTAAACAGTGGGGAAAAATATGCTTAGTTTTGTTTCAACTGAGTAGAGCAGAAGATTACCCTGTTCCAATACAAATATGATCCTGGTGGAAGCAGAGGGAAAGAAGGTTGAGGATGGCAGCAATATGGTGGTTGGACCCTGGAGGCAGATGAGGTGAGATCTCCATGATCAGAAAAGAGAGACCAAGACAAAAGAAACTGGGGCCTGTAATCCGTGGCTCGAATCCTCTCCCCGGAGAGGATCCCATTTACTCAAGCTTGCGTTCTGTCAGGGATTGGGTATGGAATCCTCTTACCCACATGGTGGAACTGCTTTGTGGGGCCGGCTACATTCCTTCCTGAAGCTATTGCAGTCCTTCTTACGCAGGACAGGAGGGAGTTTGTCCAGTGAACCTACGCCTCTCAGGCCCATCTCACCCTCCTCTGCTACCATAGATCAAGCCCCACAGAGCAGATTCTAGGAACTGTGAACACCTAGTAAGGATGCTCTGTCTCCTGTCATGGGTAGGGTAACTGCATTAGTTCCATTGCCTCTGGAACCATCCATGCCGATGGAGGAGGGATGTGGTGGTAATGAATTGCACTGGAATGACATCAGTTGGGTCCTTGACATTCTCTCTCATTTCTTGACATTTGAATAAGGCTTGAGGGGAAAATAATTACTTGGCTGCGTTATAAAAGCAATTGGACTGAAATTGATTTTAGATTTGAAAAACGAAGGATTCCAGGAGAGAAGGGCTGAGTGGCTATGTCTACACTTACTAAAATTAGTTTGAATTACTTAGTTCGAACTAGCATGACCCCACCGGAATGTTAGTTCGAACTAAGCAAGCACTTGCTTAGTTCGAATTAGCGATCCCCATTCATTTCGATGGCCGGTTAGTTCGATCTAAGAAATTAGTTCGAATTAACATGGCCGCATTGGTTAATTCGAACTAGTTAGTTCACATTAACCCCTTAGTTGGAATATCCTATTCAAATGTATTAGTTCGAATTAAGGAAACCCTTAATTCGAACTGACTAAAGCCTCGTGTAGCCATGGCTTTAAGCCTCCTTAATTCGAACTAACTTGCCAGTGTAGACATAGCCAGTGTGTACGGACTGGAGAGAAATCTCCTTTCCCACTCCTGAAGGAGGGAAAAACGCACCCCTTTCCATCATGGCCGTAGATCAGTGGTGGCCAAATTTTGGTGTGGGAGCCACACCTGAGCCTTTACAGTTAAAGTTCAGCTTGTGGAGCCCCAACTCTCCCCCTCCATTCTCCAGCTACCAGACTGGGGTGGGGTAGTCAGGGCTTCTGCAGCACAGTAGGGTGACAAGGGCCAGTGGTTTCTACGCTGCAGGGAGGAGGCATCAGCCCCACAGTGGGGTGATGGGGCTTCTGCCCCCATTGGAAGCACCTGTTGGGTCTTCCACCCTTTAGCAGGGTGGTGGTGGGGCTCAGGGCTTCTGCCCCATGGGGCATTCCTGCCATGCCCTGATCGTCACCACCACCCCACGCAGCTTAAGCCAGGAGGCCCAACAGGTGCTCCTCACCTCTTGAATTTCTGAAAATTGTTGCATGCATCTCCAAGGGTCAGAAAGTTTGGCCACTCCTGATAGACAATGAGCTCCCCTTCCTGAGTTACATATAAAGGGGAGTCTGCTGAGAGAAAGGCCAAAGGACAGAGCTAAAGCTGGATACTGGCTGGTGAGAGCTACCCAGGGAATGGGGCTCTTGACTGACTGAGAATTTTTGTTTAAATTTAGTTGATTATTGCCCTTCCAGAATCCTTACTGAGAGAGGAAAGCTTTAACATTGTAATCGGAGTAATTTCCCTTAGAAATTTGAGCAGCTGTATGATGTTCTGTATGTCCAGCCTGAGCAGTGTTTTCTTGTGTTTCCACAAAATCTGAATAAAAACAGGTTTCACAAGAGACAGAAAGTTCCAATTGTTTCACAAAACGAAAACATTCTGTGCTTGTGAAACCCCCAGGTGGCTACATGGCACTTGACCATTCCCCCTATTATAATTAATAGAATAGAATTGGAACCTAGAAGATTCTGACAAACTTTGTCAGAGCTTCCCTTCATTCTTCTCATTAATAAATTCTAGAATAGCTGTTTCTTTAGCCTCCAGGTGTTCCAATAAGTGCCACACATCAGCTGCATCTCTGGCAGCAGAGATGGGAACAATGTTACTTTCGTTGCTTAAGGTGGCTTGTCCAGAGGATGTTCTGGAATCCAGTAAAAGAGATGCATCATCTGTGGGCGATGTAATATGGAGAGTATGGAAGTCTGGGGAGCATTTCTCAGGGCTTCCATGTTGATCTTTGTCATCACCTGCTGTCATGCTTTTGCGTATATCAGCTGTTGGTTCCTCTGTGACAATTGTGGAGGATTTATGCTGCCCAGAGTCCGTAAGAGTCACAGCCATTTCTGAATGAGTTAGTGGAGTATCCACAGAATCAGAATGAGGTTCAGTTGGGCTTCCTAGGGGCTCCCATTCTGTCAGCAGGTTTGTGGCGGTGTCCGTCTGTAAAATCTGGTTGTCTGACACAGTGGGTGCTCTGTCCTCAGTTTCAGTGACAAGTACTTCAGGGACTGGCAAAGCTGTATTAGCTGCTGCGTCGTCACTAGATGGGTAGCTCTCTAAAATGTTGTTTCTGCTAATTTCACTAATAGTTGCTAGATCCATGCTAGCGTAGGGATTCCGGTCAGCCAGGTCATGTTTCTTCTTGACATTTGAGGCAAAATGTCTCCCTCTAGAATGCATTTCTTGTAAATTGCTGATGTGACTCTTTTCATGCACAGGGAAAAACACTGAGTTCTCACTTGACTGTCGACTGTAGTGCCCCCTAGTCGGGGAGGAAGAACTTTCATGGACACTCAGAAATCGCTTAACTCTTCTCAGAACGGAGGGCCGTCGCCTGTATTTCTCATCATCCCAGGGCCAATTTTCCCCCCGGAGGAACTCTGTGTCAGTCAACCTGTAAGATAAAGCAATGCGGTGTGTGTTACTCTCTGTGTTTCTTTTATTCCTGAATCACAAGGTGTTTATTGTTTGCTGTAAGGCCCACACGTTAAGTGGAAATACGGTTTAGATAATGTTCTATTTTCTGTCTGCCTGTCATAAGTGGAACAGAGCTATGTTAACAGTGAATGATGAGAGTCAAAGAACTAAATGTGTTCCTAATAAAGGGCCTCCATGAGGAGGAACAAATAAGAGCAAAACAGGGATGAAAATCTCCAGAAGCACTGAAAAGGTGAGGAGCACAGGCAATTCTGATTTGTTCTCCCTCTTGTCTCAGAACAGTGGTACACTCCTCAATGGCAGTCTCACATGATCAGGGCTCTGAAGGGCAGGAGGAGTGTATGATAGATTCCTCATTATATCAGGAAGAGTTCCAGGCAAAAGTTAATGGTACTCCTCGAAGTAAGGGGTAGGATTTTCAAAAGTCGCAAAGTGGTTTAGGAACACAAGTGCCCTTGAAAATCAATGGACCTTGTACTTCTAAGTCTCTTAGGCTATATCTACACTTGTAAATTTAGGTCGACTTTAGCTAAGTCGACTTAACTAAGTCAACTTTAAGTCGACTTAGTTAAGTCGACTTAGCATGTCTACACCTAAATTTAAAGTTGACTTTGGGGGGAACTTACAAAGTCGACCTGGAGCGTCCACACTGGATGCCTAGGTCGACTTCTAGGGGCTAGGGGGACCTGGGGCAGGGGGGGCACCCCTTTCCCAGTGCCAGGGGGCTCAGCCTTTGCCCCATTGTACATGGGTACAATGGGGCAAAGGGGGACAGGGACCCTGCCAGACCTCTCCCCATAGCCCACCCCCCGGCAGGGAGGGCAGTGGTGGGGTCCTGGAGTAGCCCTAAGTTGACTTAGGGCTACTCCAGGTCTACACTGGCCTAAGCTGACTTTAAAAAGTCGTCTTTAGGCCTAAGTCGAACTAAAATGAGGTTTTATAAAGTCGACTTAATTTTCATTGTCGACTTTATTTTCCTTAAGTCAACTTAAGCAAACTGTAGTGTAGACGCAGAGTAAATTGTCGACTTAATTTATAAGTGTAGACACACCCTAAGGTCCTTTTGAAAATCCTGCCCATTAGCTTCTGCCTTTCTGTCTGGCTGTTGAGGTTAACGCAGCTACACCATCTAGTGAGTGAAGCACATTTAGTATGTGTCATGAGTATAAAGACAATGAAAAGGGACACTAGAAGGATCACAGTTCATCGTCCTGGGAGAAAGGATTTCAGGTATGGGCATGGCAGCTTTGATGGACTACTTCCAGTGCTTCTAAATGGGTGCTCTGTGACAGCCACAGCAGAGGATTTAGTTTGGCAGAGAGCGATAGACTAGTCTCTAGAGGAGAAGAGCTAAAATGAAGGAGGAGAGTGGTGAATCTTTTTTCTCTCTGGAATTTGGCTGAGGTGAGCCATACTTTAGATATTTGCTTTGAATTTGACTAAAGCAAGCTATAGCTTTGGACCTTGGTTTTGAACTCTGGCGGAGGGATGCCTTGTTATATTTGTTAGAGCTGGTTGAAAAAAATGGAGAAATGGTTTGGGGAAAAAATACAGAATTCCAAAGTTGTTGCCAGTTCAAAGAATTTAAAATGGAACAATTTTATATATTTTTTTTATTTTTGCCATGATTTTTATAAAAACGTCAGAATTTTGAGTTCTCTCCTCTTTCCCTTTTTTCCTCCTCCTCCTCTTCTTTCCTTACAGAATGCAATAAAATTAATGATAATTAACATGTTTTTTTCTCTTCCTTTTTCCTTTTGTCACTCTGTACCTTTGGAAAAGTTACTGTCTGGCAAAATGAAGATTGGGGGGGGGGGAGGGGGAGGGAGGGGAGAACCCTGAGCATCATTCTTTCTATTGTATTTGATGGCAAAAATGTGGGCATAAAGAGAGAGAAAATCATGGAGAAAAAACTAACCCATCCCCAAATTACAAACTTTCTGGGGTCAGAGAAAAGCTGGAAAACTTTGAAGAAAAATTAAAAAAGGGGAAGTTTTCATTAAAGTTTTAGGTTTTGAAAAGACCGCTTTTGTTTTTTAAAAAATGTTTCAAATGAAAAATTTCTACCACCTCTAGTATTAGTTTGGCTCTTAAAGGGACGGGATGTTCTTGTTTACTGGCAATTTATTTTCCATTAGAGCACATCAGTTGTTTTAACTCAGTCTTTCATGCTCTGCCTGGTTGTCACCACATTTTACAAGGATATGTCTATATATAGCATGTTTCTTTTGGTGGCATGCAGTGTGCATACTGCCCAGCATAGGTATAAATAACAGTGTGACCAAGCGGCAAGGCTTAGGTGAATAGAATATAGACAAGCCTGAAGGGTGTAGGTGCATATGTGAATACATACCCTATACTACTCTCCAGCAGTATAGTGTCCTGCTGCTAGAGCCTTTCTCCACCACAGGGAAGGATTCTGCCAGCAAGAAAAAGCTCTGGCAAGGGGGAAAACAGCTTTAAGCTGCTGCTCCCCTCTACCAGATGCTCACTGTACATGTGTAGCTACACACCACAGTGTGAACACAGCCTGCTTTTCACTGTGGCATGTAGTCACATGTACGCTAAATGCTGCCGCAAATGCGTGCGGTGTAGACTAGAGTGTCAGAACAATGTCACGTGCTCTGGCTAGTTCTTTACAATAGGGTTGGAATGCATGTAATAAAAATAATTTTGGTTTATTATTGGCTGAAAAATCACGAGACTCCTGAGGTCCCTGCCATCCCTAATCTTCTATGGCTATATCTACACTGGCAAATTAGTTCGAATTAAGGAAGCTTAATTTGAACTAACTTAAGCCTTGGCTACACTAGGCTTTCATTAGTTCGAATTAAGGGCTTCCTTATTTCGACCTAATAAATCCGCTTATACTTTTGAAGTAAGGGTTAGTTCGAATTAACCCAATGTGGCCATGTTCGTTCGAACTAAGCGTTTAGTTCGAACTAACCGGCACATTGAGCTCAATGCAATTGACTAATTCGAACTAAGCAAGTGCCATGCATGGCACTTGCTTAGTTTGAACTAAAATTTGCTAGTTCGAATTAAGTAGTTGGAATTAACTAATTCGAACTAGCTTTGGTAAGTGTAGGCATAGCCTATGATTCTATGACCATTTCTATAGTTTATCTCCCAAAGGTCTGGAATGATCTTTCCCAGTGAGAAGAAAGGGAGTGTCTGTATAAGAAACAAGCAAATAACTGGATATTGTGCTAACTGTAGTATCATAGACACAGAAGAGTTAGTACCTTGAAAATTTCTGTGAAAAACCTTGCTGCTTCTTTGGCTTATACTGCTTCAATACCGCCAAAATCCAGAGGGCTAAGTTTGTGTGTCTCTCCTAAAAGGATAATTTAAATCACTAGTTTTCTAATGGCCATGGAGCTTTCCTGGGCATTGAATTTGTACACTTCTGTGCATATGAAGTGAAACCATCAAATATTTTAAACCTATTTATTTTTAAATGTTGAATCAAATCTGAAGTCAGATTTATGCATGATATACCTTTAAAAGCCCTAAGCTACTAAGATGATTGGACAGACATTTTTATAGCTCTAATGACATCATGAAAAGATGGGGGCTTTACTTACCCCATTTCAATAGTTGATCCAAGGAAAGATGGAATACAGTAATCGGCAGCTGCCAGTGTGTACGGTGGCTGAGCCAATGAATCATCCCAGTAAATATCTTTGTCCATCTTTGGTAAGTTCATGTGCATTTCATCCACAGCCAGAAGAGAGACCTGGGATCATTGTTGTAATTACACTACTTTAAAGATGGTTCTGTGTCTAAAATACTGTTTTCTGCTATATGGAAAATATTTTGTAAAATATGTTTTATGGAACTATGTAAAATGTACTTTCTGGTTACAGGCTTCATCCATGTTAATAGGTGCTACATAAAAAGTTAAAATAGATTATTTCTGTTCCCACAACAGCAACAAATTTAATTGACTTTAATTAGAATAGGCTAGAGCTCCAAATGTTTGCAAAGCAAATAAGTTCATATTACATCACATATAATTGGAAATGATAAAGTATTAACTTTCCCAGCAAGCATTCTTATTAACTGGATTATTTAGCTAAATTGTCATGCGAGTCTCTTATGTGCAATGTTTTCAGGAAATGTATGTGGACGACTAGTTGTGTTCATTGTAGAGATGTTTCTTGTGTAGAAGTTCACATAGGGGAACTTTCAGGCACACTTTGGAATAAAAATCCAAACACTGTCTCTCTCTCAGCTGTGACTATGTGCCAAGTTGTATTTAGCTGCATTCCGCGAGGAATGACCCTAACTGATCAGGTGCAGATACTTCTTTTATGATGTCAGCTCAACTGAAATGGCCAGCACACTGTGAGGGGTGGATCCACGCTTACCCTTACTCGCTGTGCCTGCTCTGGACGGGTGATCCATGGAGATTGGTCACCTTCCTGTTCTGTTACCTGCAGTGTGATTAGCCCATGCAGGAAGTAAGGGAGTTCTTCATGTCCCCTTACTCTCCTTTACTTACTTTGTACAGATTTAGGGCCAAAATCTGCTACCTATCACATTGGCACAACCTCATCAGCGAGTTTGCAAAGATGTCAATGAGAGCAGAAGTCTCTCCAAGATCTCCTATGTGTGAGAAGGCCGCTGGTCTCCACAAGTTCTTTAACTTCCACCTCCTCATAATCACTGCACTTGAGGAGTTCAACGATGCCAGGGTTGCCCAAGAGTTACGGTGTGCAGTGTGAGAAATGACTCTGAACATTGGCACGGGCACTGCTCAGTTTCTTTGATTTGTTAATGATCCATTAAGGTTTTTAAAAGGGCAGATTAACATAAACATCTGTATATATGTATGTTATCAGAACTTTTTTTCCATGTACATGGGAAGGACATCCATCTAGCTGCAACGGTATTCGAGTTACTTATTTGGTTATTTTGGGCAAGCTGGCATGAAATGAGCTTGTGTTTAAGGTCAGCTCAGGTATTTTCACTTCACATCCTTTTCCAGTAGGCAAGACATATGAATATATTGATTCTAAAAACAAAAAAATGGGGGATTCTGGAAATATGAACTTCTTTGGGTAAAGAATCATTTTGTATGATTTTCAGTGCCACTGTGTCTCAGTTCTATAAGGAATACATTCATAATATACTGCAAAGCAGACGAGAGGGAAGTAGAGGCAAAAAATACTGACCTGCAAATTTCTATCAATGCACCAATTTGTTTCAAAATCATCATCATCTTCTCCAAATGGATTAATAAGCTGCTCAGCCACCTACAATTAAAACCGCACACTGAATAAATGCCAGTATGCAAAGCTTAATGTTATTGCCTGAGAATGGCTTAGAAGAAATAGTTAAGATTTTATTTTCTGGCTTTCTCCTGTGCCCCTTGTTTTCCCCAACATAAAATCCATTTTGATATTTTGCCGTTCTAGTTGTACTGACTAAGGTGCATCAGTACTTGACATTTTAGGTAATGTCTGTATGTTACTTTTGGCCCCTCTTTGGCTGGATCACAGATAATAAACCTTAATGTATACGGAATTTCAGTGACAGAATTAACATCTCAGGCATCTGCATCAAATAACTAGCAAAGTTATTCGTAACTGACAGCAGAATTAGCCTTAAGTCACTACACCTTTAGGAGGTACTTCTAAGAAAATCTGTCTCTATTTCAATAAGGTAGACCAGAACCAAAACAGACCTGTACTTCTCTGAAGACAAGGAAAGTTCAGTTCTGAATCCAAACTTTGAATTTAGTACTTATGGAAGCTGTTTGATTGACTGTCCTGGATTATGAATTGCGGCAGCCATGTCAGTACCGGGATATTAAAGAGACAAGGTGGGTGAGGTAATATCTTCTACTGAACCGACTTCTGCTGGTGAGAGAGACAAGATTTCAAGCTTCAGAGCTTTACTTACTGCAGCACCTGAAGAAGAGTTCTGTGTAATCTCAAAAGCTTGTTTCTCTCACCAACTGAAGCTGGTCCAGTAAAAGAGATGCCCTCACCTACCGTGTCTCTCTGGATAATGAAGTGATCTGTGTAAATGCGGAATAGGTACAGCCGTGTCTAGGGCAGTACTTTTGGAAGCTTTCCTCACACTTCCCGGCAAATGTACCTCAAACTGCTCTTGGGAGGCAGGATGAAATTGAATTTTCCTCTTTTGCAATACTGTCAGTCACAACTGTGGTTGTTCTAAAGAGTACACCAGTGTCCTAGGAACTCTGCAGGACACTGTGATAAAATGGGTTTCTCTCTAGGGCCAGAAATTTCCAGAGGGGTAGCTGTGTTAGTCTATAGTACAGCAAAAAACAACGAGAGTCCTGTGGCACCTTATAGACTAACAGATTTTCTTTGGCATAAGCTTTCATGGACTATAACCCACTTCGTCAGTGCCGAAGAAAATCTGTTAGTCTATAAGGTGCCACAGGACTCTCATTGTTTCTTTTTCTCTAGGGTCAGTCAGGCAGTTACAGAGTCTCTTCTCCTTTTAAATGTTCTTTCCCCATGTGGGAACTTCATTTCACTCTTTTTGGATTCTCTGCTATGTGGTTGTCTTGTATAAGGGGTTATTCGGTCTCTTGGTTTCCTTGTAAAGGTTTGGTTTGTCCCTGTGAGCAGCAGAGGCTTACCAACCATACCCCCCCTCCCCCCAATGACTCTGGAGCAAGCATCAGCTTTTCCGGAGTGGAGCAACTTTCCCCCTGGTCGCCACTTCTTCCTGTGGCAAGCTATCCTTTTAAACTTGCTTCTTCTAGCTGGTACAGGCTCTGCAAGTGTACCTATTTGATAGCAGTTGAGCTCAGAGGAGCTTGTTAACCTTCTCCAGATTTTGGGGGGGGGTGTCCCAACACTGGCATGAAACGTCCACATGATTGTAATAACATTTGACCTGGGCTGGATTTGAACTGAGGATTTCCCAGCAAAGGTTTTGCATCCCATTACTAGCCTTCTCAAGGAGAGGATAATGGCAACCTTCATGCAGTCCCCCATCTTAAGTGCTTCGGCACAACCAATGCCGTCAACATGGCGAATGAATGCTGATTGCCCTCACTGTCCAAAAAGCAAGTCAGGGACCAGCTCTTTCAACCATCTACAAGAGTCTTTCACCCTGATCGTTGTTTTAAAAATCTCAAAACTATACAGCTAGAATCTTCCAGAAATAAATCCGATCACCTTTCTGTTCTGAATTCTTGTTACCTTGGCCCTGTGATGGTGTAGCTATGGATGAGCTCTCAGACATGCCACGGTCATATCGAGTGTTTCTTTTTACCCTGATGCTAATCAGAAAAAGCTGCCTTCTGAAAAATGGATTGGAATGACTGCCATGGTGTCCTCTTACCTCACTTAGTGCAAACGGGAAGCAGAAATTTTGTTTTTATTCAGACCAAATTATTTTAAATGTTACTTTGAATTAATTTAAATTCAGAAGGAGGCACGGCCTTCAGGGAAACAGGGGGTCCCATTCTCAGCTGACCGTAACTGAACAGCATGAGGTTGGTGGCTGGGACAAGGATCGTGGCTTTGGGTTTGGGGTTGAGGTTGGTAAAAGAACCTGCCTGAGCTTGCATTAGCCTCCTCCAGTTTTTTCTGAAAAAAGACATAGTCACAGCAAATGGAAGAGACTTCTGGAGATGGGTAGTAATTTGTGGGAAACTCAGACTGTTACCTCTGCTTAGGGCCTGAGACTGAAGTTTCAAGAATAGGATGGGCTGGAACTCCCCCAACAGACCAGGAAAGCCAGGAAGACTCTAGCCCCCAGGAAAGCCAGGATTGCAGTTCAGGACACCTTTGCTGGGAAGATGACTGGGCACATATAAATAATGCTTCCTTCCCTCAGAGCAAGGAGACAAACAGTGTTCTTCCTAGAGAAAGGGGTAAATTACACACTATTTCCCCCTTATATTTCCTCTTTCTTTTCAAACATCTGGGTTTAACTTGGAAAAGCCTTTGTGATTAATCCCTGCGGGAAGTAATTGCACTAATCCAAGAAAGTCCCTGGCAGGGGAAGGTTTTGTATTAACTTTAGAAAGAATTCCACAGTGTGGCCTCTGTTTTCTTTGGCACGCTGCACTTACAAAGAGGGGCTATGCTTATCATAGAAAGGGAAAGCTGTTCTCTGTGCAGGAGTAGTGGATGTGTTCAAGTGATTGGTAGTCATTCTTTTAGGAGTCTAGGTGTCCTAAATGAACCAGGTGGATCTCCACTGGTTTTCCCCTCACCCAGATCTTGCTTGCTTGTATAGGGTGGAGAAGGCTCCTCCCCTTTTCAGCCTCCCTACTATATCTGTGCTATAACAATGCATGATGGAGAAGAAGGTTGGTGTTGTGGTTATGGCACGGTCCTGGGGCTAAGGAGACTGGGAATCAATTCCCAGATCTACCACAGACTTCATTTGGCTCTGGGGAAGTCACTTACTCTTCTCTGCCTCAATGCCACATCTGTAGAATGGAGATAGTAATTCTTATTTTTCTCCCACTCTTCATCTGTCATGTCTAATTAGACCTCGATCCTTCAATTTACAGCTTATGGGGTGAATGGCTGGGCCAACACAGAGCCCTTTAGAAGTCAGTGGGTTTCTGTATGGGTGCAACCTGTACATTATAAATCGCAAAAAGTAGGCCATAGACTGGAATCTCTTAGAGGGGAAAGGGTCTCTTGCTAAATGTTTGTACAGGCTCCCATTCCGGGAGCTCTAATCTTCAGGTTTATAAACAAATAATACAAATAACTAATGACAGTAACAAGAATCATTTCCTATGTATTTACCATATGGTAAAGATTTTCTAAATCATGTCATTCAGTATTCCCAGGAAAATGGTAGCTGCGTCTCTGTCACTAGCTAGTGAAAGATGAGAGTTAAAAACCCCAACCCAGATAGGCTACATGGCATTAACATTTCAAGCATCGCTATAAGCTATGTTACTATTTGATAGAAATAAACCAGAGAAGAAAATGCCTCTTGGCTTCTAGGGGGAGCCACTAGGGGGGAGCTAGTTCTAAGTCACTGACTCACAGTGTGAACTATACCTAACGAAAGCTGACGGGCAGACTCCGAGTGACAGGGAGAACCTCAGCCATGGCCTATTGAATGGCGAACTTGCCACACACATGTAACACGTGTCACCTTCTGAAAATGAATGCAGTGGAGGACAGTGAAGCTCTGTTTTGGACTGCTGGCTATCACAAGTAATCGGATTATAAATTAATCTGGGATAAATATTTCCTGTGATGGGAAAACCTTTTCCTGTATGTGTAACAAATCAGATGTGCTGCTTAAGAATGCATATCAGTTTAGCCATGTTTATGTTATTGACCTGCAAAATAGTGGTTTGAATCCCTTTTTGTAATCCTATGTGCAGGCTCTGTGGACTTTGTGGTAGAGAGGATTTATATTGGTCAGATTCCTGGATTCATAGCACTTTTGGAGTAGCAGACTGGAAATTCTGTGGCATCTTTGCTTAAATTGTAAAGGGGCCCAATATCTCCTCTGTCTGTTTATTCTGATATTAAGTTAATGCAGACTGTCCCTGCATTTTGGGGGTTTGATGTGAAGAGATTTTTATAATGGCAATTATATCTGAAGTCGCCAGGGCCAAGCTAGTGGAGGTCTTCAGCCTAACTGGAAATGTGCTACAGATAAATTTTGGTATAGATTGAGGGGGAAGAGAATTCCAAAACTGAAGGGCCTCCCTCTTGTCTTCTTATGAATACATTGTGGGATGGTCAATCAAGAGGTCCACCTTCACTGTTCATACATCACAATTAGAGGCAATGCAGCAAACTCAGGAAGACTGGCTTAGTCGGGCGTCATATACTAACAATAACATTTTTGTATACTAACAACAGTATCCAAAATACTAAGAAACCTTATATACTAACTGTATACTAACAAACTTTTGTATATGAACTAACAAAAAAAAAAATCTTGATGAGCACACAATAGAGAATAAGCCCTGTAAATGCATTGAACAGAGTGCATTTCTGCACCTTCAAAAGAGAACTGTTTCTACTCATACGTACGTATTATAACAAACATACATATGCCACAATTTATATCTTTGAAAAGAAAAGGTAACTGATTCTCCACGGCAGGATCAGACTAGCTGCCATTGATTTTTTTCTGAGCTGAGAGAATGAAGGCTGCACTTTTGATAACTAACTATGAATGATATTATTCTCTTTCTTTTTACATATATTTTTGAGTAAACAAGGAGCATAAACATCATCCCAGTCATTCAATTTAAAACAAACCAGGAGTCCTGTGGCACTTTTAAAGACCAACAAATGTATTTCAAATGGCTGTATTCAGTGTCTTTGCATGTTGACAAGTTCCAAAGGGGTAGAAATTTAAAATTAAATTAAAATTAAATTTAAAGTAATATTAAGCTTGTGGCATAAACTAGTACTAATCCCCCCAAAGCTCACTGTTTAGCCATTTGTTTCAGGAATGAACGTAAGTCTTAATTGTATATTTTCAGTTTGCTGAGTTGTCATAATGTTAATTTTAACTTTTTTTTTTTTTTTTTTTTTTTGTCCTTAATCGTATTATGTTGCAGCCCGGTATAGACTTTAGCACAGATCTGCACAAAACATGCATGACAGACTTCAAAACTGTAAACACTTGGCAGGGTTTGGGTTTAGGTGCAGAGGCCCAGATCTTCAGAGATATTTAGACACTTAGTTCTCATTTATTAGACTAATATCTAGGGCTATGTCTACACTTGCTAAAATTAGTTCGAATTAGTTAGTTCGAACTAACTAATTCGAACTAATTTTAGTTAGTTCAAATTAGCTTAATTCGAACTAGAAAAAATTAGTTCGAACTAAGCAAGTGCCATTCATGGCACTTGCTTAGTTCGAATTAGTGATCCCCATTCATTTCAATGGCCAGTTAGTTCGAACTAAGAAATTAGTTTGAATTAACATGGCCACATTGGTTAATTCGCACTAGTTAGTTCGAATTAATCCTTTAGTTCGAATACCCTATTCGAACTTATTAGTTTGAATTAAGGAAGCCCTTAATTCGAACTAACTAAAGCCTAGTGTAGCCATGGCTTTAGTTAGTTCGAATTAAGCTTCCTTAATTCGAACTAACTTGCCAGTGTAGACATAGCCTAGGAGCCTAAACGCCTGTTGCTCTGGGCCCTAAGTCCTAGTGTTAGGTACTGTTGTGATCCGCAAAACCCTGCTTGGCTGCTGCCTAACCCTGAAGGCACTTAAATTCATTCAGCACCAAAATTTTTGGGGTAAAAGTTTCCTCAGTGCTGAAGTTTCTGCTCTGGACATGCACACTGATGCCTCCCTCTAGGTATCTGGAGACCCATCCCACACCTAAGCACCAGAGTGATCCATGAACTGAGAGAAGATAGGCTCTCCTCCACTTGTCTTACTTGAGGGGACAAATCTTGCCAGTATGCTCAGAGGCCATTTGCCAGATCATGTCCCATTTTAAATCTGCTGCTGCTCCTGCCACTTCTCCTTATAATTTTTAGCTGTGTGGCTAGCATACTCGGATGGGATGTGTGAGGCCCAGGTCAATTCCCCAGTCAGGTAGAGGGGAAGAAAGTGAACAGGGGTCTCACTTTCAGGAGCGTGCGCTAACCATGGAGCTATAGGATGCTCCGATCTGAGGCTCTCCCAGTCTCTCCTGTTGAAGTTGTTCTAATTTGGATTAATACTTATAGTCATTGGATCAGAGAGAGACAAAGGACAAGAGCATGACTGTAGCCCAGAGGCTAAGGCATAAACCCCGGAGGTGGGAGACCCTTGAGCCAGAAGCCCTGCTGCAAACACTCTATCATTATTTAGCCACAGTAGAACAGCTTTGACAGATGAGATTGAGGGAGGCTTGCAGTAGAATAGCTCAGTGATTAGAGCACTCTCTTGACAGATGGATGACTCCTCTTCATAATCTTTCTCCGCCTCAGACTAACAACCCAAGTGAGTAGTCCATCCACTGGGCTAAAATTTCTAAAGTCATCAACTGCACCACCTTCTCCTCAGGTCCTTTTATTGGAGTGAGGCAGGAGCCCAATTTATTTCCAGAAGATATAGCTTGAGCATCTAAGCTACCTGATTCTGTGTCCCAGCCATGGATTGCTAGCAGGGGAAGACATCTCCCAGCAACCTGGACTTAGACATGGAACTCCATGAGAGGGGCAGGCCTTAGGACACTCCTGTCTTGCCAGCATCTCCCATTGGCTAGTTTAGGTAGGGATTTACCTAACATGATGGTTTTGTGGCTAGCATTCTTGGGTGCCTATCTCTTCACATTCATTGTACAGAGAGCCTAGGCACCTCACTCAGACTTTGTGGATCACATTGTTGTTTCTGTGATTTTCTAAGTGCCTAAAAGTGAACGCTGCAATATCTACACCTCTTTGCAGATCTGAGCCATACTTCACTGGGAATTTTCAGTGTTCACCTCCTCACAGAAGGTACTTTCAGGATTGTGAGTCTTTCTTGCAACCAAACTTATTCTAAGACCAGCTTTGGGTAGATTTAAAATGTAATGGATGATTTTCTAAGCTCTTCCTGAAGATCAGCCACTGGACATCTTGTGCTAAATTCATCCTTTAGTGTAACTCCATTAAACTTCAATGAATTTACAACAAATATGAATCTGCCCCCTCAAACTTAGCTTACTGTAAGGATTTCACTTCCTATCATTCCACAAAGATATAATCAAATCAAAACCAAATTGTGTTGTAGTTGACAAACATAGTTTACCTTGAGCCATCCTGCATAAAAGAAAAATTGTAACAGTGTGAAGATTGGAATGTAAAGATCCAAATCATGTCCTACATATCCTTGGTTAGGATCCAAAAACTGACGTCCTATCAGGCACGCAAAGAAGAAGGTATAGACAGCAAGAGTGACAACCTGTAACGAATAAAAGGTACTTTAAAATAATATAATCATTATCTATATGTAAGGCACCACCTTCCCAAAGGCCTCAGGATGCCTAACACAATATTGTTTTAAAACATATGCATAGATAGATATTATAAAATGGCAACATGATCTATTGGTAGCCAATGAAAGGGTCCAGCAGAAACACAAAACAAGAATTCATAACCCACCCACACTCTAACTTATCAAACCATCCAGCACCTCCCTAGCCTCCCAAAGCACCCAGCACCTTCACATCAAACATAAGGTAAAATGTCTGTCTGGCCTGACAGTCACCCAGGAGACAAAGCCCAAGATGGGAGCTGCTGAATGCTCAGCATCTTTGAGACTCAGGACACTTACGTGGGTATCTAAATACAGACTTGGGAATCTAACTTTAAGCTCCCATTTTCAAAAATCTTGGTCAAAATTTTGGAAATGGTAATATCTCTGTACCTGTGTGTAGACCAGTGGAATTCCAACCCAATCATAACCAAACAAAAGACTACACCAAGATCGGTACCTATTCATTTCCTAAATAGAAAAAAAATTAAGTGTTTGACATTTGACATAGTAATGGGTCTGTCACAATTCATTCCAAATAAATGAAAGGCTGTAAAACAGTGTACTCTATCTGCACCATATTTAATTAATTAGCAACTGATATGATAAATATATGCTGTAGATCATCAACACATTTAAAAATTCAGTTGTACCAAGGACTTAGGATTCTTGGTGTAACGTGTCACTTTTTAACAAATTATCTTTTGTTCCATTATTTCAAATCTGTATGCTATTCAGGGATATTGGCAAGAGGATATGTCCTATATAACAATAAAAAGGGTTATTGATTGGTTCATGATATGTTTGGCCAGATTGTTTTTTTTCTTAAATAAACAGTAACCTCTCTAAATACAAACTTTTTTGATCTTTCTCCACGCCCCCCCACCCCCTTTTTTTAAAAAAAAAATGCAGTGGTATTACTCTCAGTTTATAGCAGTGAAAGTGAGAGCAGACTTTTGCTCACCAGCTTGGTGTTTGTCAATTCTCTCTCATTTATATAAATATTGTCACATTAAGAAGTTGGGGTTGGAGTTGGCTTTCAACATATGTATGTGCATACACAAACACACTTGGTATAAATCCAGAGTGACGGGGAGAAAAAGACTGGAAAGTTGTATGTGCTAGTTAGAATTATATAGATGAACAGTCAATGAATGCATAGCGATTTAAGTAACTTTTTCTGTAGATTTATTTTTCCTACTTACATTCATCAACGTCTGCAGGTCTACACTGTCTCTAATTCTACCCTCTTTCCGTGCCTTAGATGCTAGATTTCCAAACCAGACAAATGGAATCCAGTATTTAAGATGGGGAGACTTAAGATGATCAAATTTTTTTCTTTCATCTATTGTCATAAAACCTGTTTTTAAAAGAAAAATAGCTGATTCATAGCGGTCCAAGGCACAGTTAGTTTGCAATGTATTGGTTTTTATATTGAGAACTCAAGTACTGAAACACATTTTTATGGAACATTCATTTCCATGCACCAGAATGATTCTATGATTCCGGGAAAAGAGGGGTCTGATGTGGGCACTAGTGGACAAGGTTGGGGTGATGTGGATTTGAGGCTTTGCTTCATTTGTGAGGAAAGAGTTGGTGGGGCTCAAGCAGTTTGTTTTGCACTCCTATTATAACTGTTTGTAGTGTAGACATAGCCAAAAAGTCAGTCAGTGAAGCACATCCCAGTGGGAATCCTCCTCTGTTTTCCTTTCCTTTCCTTCCCCTTTATCAAATATGAGGCGTCGGGCAACCCAGCTCTTTCCCCACTGAATTGTAATATGTAATATAAAACCAACTTGAAAAAATATTTACTTGTTTCCCCTCTCAAGCTATGTTCAGTCCTGGAGCAGAGGAAAGAACATAACACATTAATGATCCAAAATGTTGTAGCCTTGCAGAGCTTTCTACCTTTCTGTGGGATCCAATGCTCACTTCTACCTTTGGAGGAGCCCAGAACAATGGATCTGACTTTTATATGGATAGACAAGCTGTCTCATGCAACTTTTAGAGGGTTTTGTGTCTTCCTCTGACCCACGAAACACTGAACTCATGGTAACTAATACACCTGCTGTTATAGTGAGAGTGTGGTGTTACAGTGGTCAAAGAGAAATTGTCTACAGGGTTACGGTCTAAATAGTCTTTACTAGTGAATGATTTAGTACTCCTTAAGAGCCTAATGAAAAATGCATTCATCTCTGTGCAGAGATGGTTTGCCGGGTGTGGGGTTATATTAGGGGCTAGTATTGTTCAGTGGTTAAAGCATGAGAGTCTTGAGTTCTGCGTCTTAGTCCTAGCTCTGCCACAAAACTGCTGTGGGACTTTGGGTGAAGTTGCTTCACAACTCTGTGTCTGTTTCCCAATCTGTAAAATGAGGTTAGTGTGTCCCTTTAAGAAAAGGGCTCTCAAAAGGGAGTTGCAACCCCTTAGGGGGTCACAAGGTGGTTATGCGGGGGTTGTGAGCCACCAGATCTGCCAATAGCTGTGCAGAAGCAAGGGAGGCAAGGGGGCGCTAAGTTTGCTCTGAAAAGTGGTATTGATACAAACTCTTTGCACCCACCAGTATTAAACAACAATTTTAAAAATAACTTCTCTGCATCAAAAAATAATTCTATAAAAATATGATATAAACAATTACTAAATACCAAATGTCTAGTATCGCAGCCTGCTATTTAAAGTAGACGTCACATCACGTGAACGAATCGGGGGGAGGAGGGGCGCCAAAAATAGATTTGCCTTGGGCCGCCAATCGTTTAAGGCCGGCCCTGACTGTAGCTTTGGAATAAGGGTATACAAATTTTCTGTGTCCCTAGGAAGAGGCCACATCAGGTCAGACAGTAGCCTGTAAGGGGGCTTAATTACCAGACTTCAGAGTCTATTTAGGGAAGTTCTCCACAGGGAAGCTAATTAGGTAAAAATGGGATTATTTAGGATGAGCACATTAAACAAGGCAGCTGGGAAACATTGGAGTTACTCAGTTTGGGTTGTATTGTTTGTTTGAGTTTACTGCTTGTGAAGCTGTATGGAAGGGAAGCTGCCAGATACTTTGTGGGATTTTCATCCATGAAAGCTCATGCAAAAAATAAATTTCTTAGTTTTTAAAAGTGCCACAGGACTCTTTGCTTGTTTGCCTGAACATAAGCTCCCAGTGCGATGCTGTAGCTAAGTGGAAAAATAATGATCCTTGAATGTATGAGCACAGGGGCATCAAGTAGAGAACAGTGGGAGGTATTACCTCTGTATTTGGCATTAGTGAAATCATTACTGGAATACTATGTTTAATTTTGGTGTCTGCAATTCAAAAAGGACATTGGAAAATTGGAAAGAGTTTTGAAAAGAGCTACAAGAATGATTTGAAATTCGGAAAATTCACCTTCTTGTGAAATATTTAAGAAGCTTATTCTATGCAGTTTATCCAAAAGAAGGTGAAAGGTGACTTACTTGCAGTTTGCAAGTACCTATATAGGGAAGGGATTTCTGATAGCAGATGGCTCTCTACTTCAGTAGAAAAATGTATAATGTGATCCAGTGATTGGAAGCTGAAGTTTAGAGAAATTCAGACTAGAAATAAGATGCAAATTTTTATCAATGAGGGTAAGCATTGGAGCAATTTACTTAGGAACATGAAGAATTCTCCATCTCTTGCAGTCTTTAAATCTTTCTAAAAGGTACACTATATTTCAGACAGAAGTTATGGGCATGAGACAGGAAGGAATAACTGAGTAAGATTCTGTGTCCTGTGTTATGTAGGAGGTCAGACTAGATGATCATAATTGTTACCTCTGTCTTAAAATCTAATCTATGCATTTATGAAATATGTTTGCAGAAAAAGCAAATGTATAGCAATATTTTTGCTTTAACAGTTTTCAGTTTCACAGTGAGATGTAAAATTGGCACAAGTGGCTTCAATAATTACAGATGCTCTTTTAAGAGTCAGATTCTGCTGCCATCACTCATAATGAATGCTGGACACAAGGGCTATGTCTATACTTGCACTTTTAAGTTGACTTAGTGTGTCTACACTTAAAATTAAAGTCAACTTAAAGGGGAACTTACAAAGTCAACCTAGAACGTCCACAGTGGATGCTCTAGGTCAACTTTGTGGGGCTAGGAGGACCTTGGGCAGGTCCACGGTGGGGGGGGGCACCCCTTGTGTGCAATGGGGCAAAGGGGGACAGGGACCCTGGCAGGGCAGAGCCCTGTGTGTGATGCTGTCTGGATTTAGGGAAGCATTTATGATATAATTTTCAATGGATATCTCATAAATGCTATAATCCATAGGAACTATGTCATGTTTGGTATCAATAGAAAGGTAGTCATTTGCTGGGAATGATTATATAGTTTATGTCTAGGAATTCTATTTCGATTAGAAGTTAGGAATTCGGTGTTCTATCTATACTTTAACTTGTGTGATTTTATGGGAACGCCCCAGACAGGATGTCACCAACCATTGTTTCCTTAATGTTTAGGAATTTTCCAGGTAGAATGGTCTCAGGAAGTAAACTGATGAGCCATTAAGGACACAATGTTTGTATTCCTTATGTCCTTAATGGCTCATCAGTTTACTCCCTCGGCCCATTCTACCTGGAAAATTCCTAAACATTAAGGAGACAATGGTTGGTGACATCCTGTCTGGGGCGTTCCCATAAAATCACACAAGTTAAAGTATAGATAGGAATTCGGTGTTCTAACTTCTAATCGAAATAGAATTCCTAGACATAAACTATATAATCATTCCCAGCAAATTACTACCTTTCTATTGATACCAAACATGACATAGTTCCTATGGATTATAGCATTTATGAGATATCCATTGAAAATAATATCATAAATGCTTCCCTAAATCAGACAGTCACCCCCTGCCCACATGCCCTGCCCTTTGGGGGGGCATGCCATGCTCCTCCTGTGCCCCCCCGGCAGAGAGGTCATTGGTGTAGTCCTGGGGTAGCCCTAAGTCGACTTAGGGCTACCCCAGGGCTACACTGGCTTAATTCGACTTTAAAAAGTTGAATTAAGCCTTAAGTCTACTTAAATCTAGGTTTAATAAAGTCGACTTAATTTTTATTGTCGACTTTATTTTCCTTAAGTTGACTTAAGGAAACTGTAGTGTAGACGCAGGGTAAATTAAGTCGACTTAAGCAAGCTTAAGTCAACTTAATTTACCAGTGTAGATGCAGCCAAGAGGTAGTCTGTTACAAATAGCCATGGCCACTATATTAATTGGGACTAATTGTGGTGTATTGTATTACTTAACATGAGAAAGATTGGCAGAATCTGAACCTAAATGTTCAGTGCTGCACTTCTGAAATATTTGTGGGACAAGATATATGCAGATCTATAATGTTGATTTTACTGTCATTACTAGATCAGGGAAACCAGGGTAGAATATTTTCTCCATCTGTCAAAAAACACTGGATACATTTGTTTTCCAGTCTACAGCAATGTTTATACAGCATTCATATATTGTATTTTTAAAAGCAGGTTGTCTTTAGCAAAAGGAGGCAGAGGTGGGTTCGTTAGCAGGATTTGCTGTAATTTTCCAGTGTATATTAAGAGTATATGGCTAAGGAGAATGATAAAAAAGTCACTGACCTCTCTTAGGCTCAGGTAAACAACTTGCTTTTGAAAAATGCTAGGAAAAGGATTTAAAAATTCAACATAATTTTGGGAAAAGGAAGCCATTAACTTGTGCTGGTTCTGTCAATCAGAAAGATACAGTCTGCTGGGAGTTTTCTCTTATATTGTATGCGTATATATGCAGCATATTTTAACATAGCATAACAACAGCTTATTGCTGTTTTCCAAAATAATACATTTGCAAGACGCCACAGAAGGAACATGGATCTGTTGGAACACACAAATGATCTATCAAGTCTGGTACTCTGTCTCTGCCAACAGCCAATTCCAAATACTTCAGAAGAAGGTATAAGACCTCACCATTCAATTAATTGTGCAGCCGGCAGGTTGGAAAGGGAATTCTTTTTGGCTAAACTAGTGATCAACTTCTGTTTTAAAGCATGCATGTTCTTAGGTGGTGCTGGAGGGAACCTAGTACTTGAGGTATAGTAGTGGGAGTGGAAGTCATGGGAACCTAGTCACCAGAACATTAGAAAAGAGTATTCCCTAAGAAAAGGGATAAAAGGCTCCATCTCGTTGTTCCATACACCATGGAAATGGCAAAAATGGCAATACTTGTTGAACTGAGCTATTTGCTTAGAAAGGATGCTGTGTGCTACCATGCAACACCTCCAGGTACCATTCCCAACCTCAGCTTCCAGGCCGGATTGATTTAAATCAAACAGATTAAAATCGTGATTTAAACCATCAATTTTAATCTTGTTTTACATTTGTATTTTTCAGTTATTTTCCTAAGACTGGTTGGTAACCATTAAATTGTGTTGATTTGCAATTAAATATAGCATTTACAGTAAATGTGGTATTTCATTTTGCTAGCCAGGAGAATACATTGTATCTGTACATTATTATTATTATTATTATTATTATTATGTTAGAAAATGATGAATGATGCATTTCTTATTTACTGGAGGATGAGGTCAAGGTTGGATATTAGGAAAAACTTTCTCACTAGGAGGGTGGTGAAGCATTGGAATGGGCTATCTAGGGAGGTGGTAGAATCTCCATCTTTGGAGATTTTTAAGGCTCGGTTAGACAAAACCCTGGCTGGGGTGATTTAGGGGGAGTGGTCCTGCTTTTTAGCAGGGGGTTGGACTAGATGACCTCATGAGGTCCCTTCCAACCCTATTATTCTATGATTCTGTGATTGCTTATTTATGATTTGTGCCAATCTCTATTTGAATGGATATTGGAATTTTTTTGTTAGTTAAATAAAACTGCCTTAAATGTTCTGGATACATAAGGAAAAAAAACGTTTATCAAAATGTATTTAGCAACAAAAGATGTATTATCTCTAATTAGTGAATTGAACTGATTGTTTCTTGTTACCCTGTCCTTCAAGATTTTAGAACTTATTGATTTCCTCCTCTCACACCTCATTTTTAGTCATAGATTGGAAGAAGAAATCAAGTTTTCCTCCTTTTTGGACTCACAGTTGGTTTCTTAATGTCAGATGAATTAGTTAATGAACTGAAATAGTTCAATAAACTGAAATGGAGCTGTCAAAAGCTTTAGCAGTTCAACACACTCTGCTTCCAGGTGCTTAGCCAATGACTTACACCTTTTTAATGATTTGATGTTCTTTGAAACTGTGGCAGCAAACATGTATGTATTTATTTAATTTAATTTAAATGATTTTTGTTAGATTATAATAAATTTAGGCCTTAACGTAGATTATCAGCATTTCAAATTTAATTTTCAATTGGGTTGTTTTAAAAATAGACCCGTATTTAATTAAAATGAAAAAATCTGCTTTTTAAAAGCTTTTGGTAAAAAAAAAAAAAAAATGTTTTTAATTCACTCTGTCATCCTCTTTTGCTGATAAACTCTGAATGAAGATGAGATGCAGCATGCTCAGTCATAAGAGCCTCATTTTGTTCTAAAGTGAACCTAGATGAAGAATTTAGCAGTGGTTTACTCCCTAATAGTGTTTTATCTAATTCCTCTCTGCCAGTTTGGTGGCTTTGACATGGAGTGCTATGACAGGAAAAAGGGGGTAAAAAAGAAAAAAATACAAAGCAGATCCCCAACAATCCCTCTGTAGGAGAAAGGGAAGAACTTACTCGGAAAAGGAAATTGACAATACCTGCTTCTACCACATGGTCCATAGTTGGAAATCTTTTGTATACAGCTGTGCTCACTGAGCGGAAAATGATCAGGGAAGTTAAATTTACGTAACGCATAAGAGTCCTCCTAAGTAAGCGTCCATATTCATCTCTTCCCTGAATGGTGCTGGAGATTAAAAACATAAGTCTGTCTGGCCACGGCAGGTTCACGAACTGGTTCCACCAGCGGTTCACCACCAAAGTAACGTAGAACCCTGCGGGTTAAAAAAGCATCAACATCCCTGTTCTCACTGCAGAACTGACACACGTTCAGGTCATGCAATGCTTTCAGCTGAGTTTTAGTTCATACCATCAGATGTTGTCCACACTATAAATTCACTTTATTTGCCAGAATAATTGTTATAAAATATGATAAAATTAAAGCCTATTATTAAGGAGCTACTGCATTCCAAAGGCTGAATCCTGCAAGATGCTGAGTGGCTCAGCAAGATGTTGAACACCCACAACTCCAATTTACTTAAATGGAAGTTAAGGGTACTCGCTTCACAGCATTAGGCCCAAATAGTTATTTAAACACAGTTAGTGAATAAAAACTTAAATCTTCCAATACTAAAGTAATAACTCAAGCATATGTGGGGCTGACATGATAAAAGCAATTTGATAATAAAGCGACTGTAATAGGTGGTGATGATTTTATTGTGAGACACAGATTTCCAACATGCCTTTCAGCCTTGAAATGCTTTCATGCATTGCTATTTGTGACATCCTAATGGAGACAGCTTTGTGGAGTCTTTCCACATGTAACATACTTACCCAGCACAAAGGTGACTGGGATTTGTTCAGCATATTTGTCACAGTAAATTGATAATTTTTCAAAGTACCGTTTTTGGCTTCCTGTAAGAAAAAATCTGTAGCAAAAATAAAATGTATATAGCCCTTTGTAATACTGCTGCACCTCTGATATCGGTGCAGAGACAATTATAAATAACCAAATAACTGAACCTAGAAGCGACCTTGATTAATGTGCACAGATGAATCTTTTCGAAAGTTAAACTGATGAACATTTCAGGTGTTAATATTTGTAGCATGTAGGAGTAGGAATCTTATTCACTAGTCGTTAAATTTTTCTCTATTGTAGCGACAAAATCTACTTCTGCCATTCACCTGTAATATGCCACTTAATACAGATCGATGGTCTTGGTGCAAGCTACTTCAGCAAATCGATTTTTTTCTCCCATTTTTCAACTGGACTCCTTAATAAAAGTGATCTGATCACATCTTCTGAAAATGAAAAGGGTAACTAGTCTATATTTGTGAGAACTCTACCTTTCTATATCAGGGTGTATATCTCATTTACTACAAAGAAAATTGTCTTGGCCATAAGTTAAAATGCACAAAAAATAAAATGTTTAGACTAAGGCAACTATAAGCCTCATGGTAGAAAATAAGAATGGAACACAGCAACTGATTCCCATGTAGAACATTAGTTAATGAAATACAACATTCTTAAACATTAACAATTATTTTATTGATATGTAAAACCTTACAATTATTATTTTATCCCATATAAAAGACATACATGGCAATATCTGGGGTTCTTTTACATTTGTAAAATAAAATCTGCTGTTCACATAGAATATTTTCAGTGTACACTGAATAAAAGGAAGTTTTCATTTACAGTTTTTAAGTGCTTAACATTTCAGTAAGAGTAGATTTTTTTTTTTTTTTTTGAAATTGAAGGTTTTTGTAGTTGTTGTTACTTTACCTGCTTATGACACAGTCTTGCTACCAACTGTACAGTGCTGTGTCCCTGTATATCTTGGAAGATTAGTGATTGACCATATAACATAGTCCAAAGAACTTCTTTTACTCCAAAAAGAAAAATGTTGAACTCCTATTGTAGTTCTGAAGGGGGACTGAAAAGTAACGTGAACTCCTCCCACTTATTTAATTACCGATAGTTTATGATCCATTAAGAAATCTTGTTTTCGCTGATGGGAAAATCACCATGTGTGGTGGATGAGCACGAAACTTACACTTAAGTCACACTTGAGAAATTAATTGGGGCTTAAGTGTCACAGACAGAGGTGTCATTGTCGTCGGGCTGGCAGGGCGCCAGCCCTGGGTAGAAAATCCTGAGCCCCGAATCTATTTTTCCCAGCAGGCACATGTGCACCCAGGCGGAACGCTGCGTTCCGCCCAGGGGCCCCAGCGAAGCCACAGACTCCTGCTGTGGCCAGGCTGGGGAGATTCAAATCTCCCGCCCTGAGCATGCTCAGACAGAGCGTGCTCAGGGTGGGAGCGGCCTGGCCCAGAAGCAGCTCTGCCGGCCGTCCCTGCAGCTCCGAGCCTCCGGCCAGGTAAGGGGGCTGGGAAGGGGCTGGAGGGAGGCCTGGAGAGGGGTGGAGGGGACATGGGGACAAGGAGACTGGTGGGGGCTGGGGAGGGGTGGAGGGGATTATGGATGGCTGGAGCGGGACTAGGTGGGGGGCTGGGGAGGGATGGAGGAGGTTGGGGGATGAGTGGGGGCTAGGGATGGAGGGGCCTGGGAAGGTGTGGAGGGGGTTTGGGGGCTGAAGGGGGGTGGAGTGAAGATGGGGGAAGCTGGGGAGTTAGGAGGGCTGGAGTGGGGGTTTGGGGGCAGGGGTGGGCTGGGGGCCCGGCCACAGCCCTGGATCTTTTTGCTATCCAGCAACGCCCCTGGTCACAGAGATCTTGTGTTAGCCTTTTGCACAGTGATAAATGTCACCCTGACTTACACACTGATCCTGCAAGGTACTACTGTTGAGCCTATCTTGTGAAGTGGTGAGGGAGGGATCCACTAAACCCCAGACTTAAGGCTTGTCTACACTTAGTGCTGCTGTCCCGGTTAGTGAAGATGCTACTTATCCTGGCAGGAGACCTTCTCTTGTTGGCTTAGGTACTCCACCTTCCTCAGAGGTATGTCGATGGCAGAAGCTGTCCACCCTTGAGGTTAGATAGTATAATTGTGTCACCCAGGAGTGCGGCACCATCACTACCTGCTTCTTCGGTTGCTCTGTGTAGAGCAAGACATGGGGCCTTATTCATTCCCCTCAAGAAATCCTGTAAGCACCTAAGCTGTCTGACTCCAGGGGACAGATGCCCATTTGTGGATCACTAAGCAGAGATAGACACTGCAGGGAAGTGCCTATCTCTTGCAGATGGGTGGGATTTCCTAAACACAGCTCTCATCAGCTTTTCCTATTGGCTAGCTCAGGTGGCCCTTGGTTTAGTGTATAAGCTCAGTCTTAAACACCTTTCTCTCTCCACTTACTGTACAGGGAGCCTACTTGCCTAACTCAGCTATGTGGATCACTGGTGTTCCTGGATTTTCTAGATGCCTAAAATTGGGTGCTGTGACATTCAGTATTGCAGTGTCTAAGTTACTTCGTAGATCCCAACTTTAGGGTACGTCTACACTGGAGGCTCTGTTAAGTCGACTTAACAAGGTCGACTTTAAGTCAACTTAAAGTTGGCCTAGTTAAGTTGACTTAGAGAGTCCATAGCCCTGTGTACATACTGGCAGGTGCTATGTCGATGGAGTGGCCAGGAATTCTGCGGGGGGGCCTGGAGGCCAATTAGGTTGACTTAAGGGCTATCCCCCCCATCTACACTGGCTTAAGTTGACTTAATAAGGTCGATTTAAGCCTTAGGTCAACCTTAAGAGGTGGTGTTATTAAGTCAACTTAAGGAAGTGCTCAAGTTGACCTAATAAGTGCCCAGTGTGGACACAGCAGTCTGTAGGTCGACTTAACTGTCCGTAAGTTGACCTAAGGCTCCAGTGTGGACGTACCCTTTGTGTCTCTAGTTTCTGCTGAGTTCATGCTTAACCTCTTGTGGGATTGGGCTCTTAAAACCTGTGAGCTCTTATTGCAGTACTTACTTAGGCAAGTGCTTGACTTCCCATTGCTAGAGAAAGGTCTATGTAACTGGGCCATAAAACAATTACTTTTCAGCATTTCCTATGAAACTGCCATATAGTAACTGGTGATGATATAGCCCTGAAAGTATGACAATATGTCTAGACTTCGCAGTTCAAAATTAGTAATTTAGTCTGTGCAGAGTTAGTGGCAAAAACCATATAATGACATAGGAGTCCTACAGATGTTTATATGGCATAACATTTCTGGCATGTGAAGTAAACACAATAGTCATCAGCTAGCATGGGGCTGAAATTAGAATCACTTGAAGATGATGGTTAGACAATAATTTAACATTCCAAAAATCAAGTGACATATAAACAAAGGACATTAAAAAAGACCTAGGCAAAAGATCATATTATATAGCACAAAATCAGTCATCAGCCAAGGATCTGAAGTATGATACTGTACCTTCTACATAGCATTTGATTCAGATTAACAAGGAGACATGAATATGTCATATGGAAACAAATGTACCTGTACAATACACTTATTGCTGTGTAAAGACTAGCAAAGGCAATAAATTCCCTGTACAGCAATTTGTAGATGCTGCCTTTCCACTTGAGGAGTAATCTGTGAAATCCAAAGAAGGTGGCATTTGCTACTCTACTGGAGTAAGTGACTGTCATTGTCTTGGCAAGTTGTTTCTAGAAAAAGGAAAAACAAGCAGGAAATTGATGATGTTTTAGAATGTATCTTAATTTGACTATATCCATATATAGCTATAGTTAGCAGTGTCTTTCTGACCTTCAGATTGGATTACTGCAATGCCATCTATGTGGGGTTACCCTTGAAGAGCACCCACAAACTCCAGCTAGGGTAGATGTGCTTGTACGGTTGACAGCGTCAGCTACCTGGAACATACATCATCTGTTCTTGAAAGATTCTGCTATCTTCCAGCTTGCCCCGAACTGCAATTTAAGTTGCTGACTAGGACTGCATGACATTTTTCAAAATTTGCAATTTTGTTGAATTTTTTGTTCAAAATTTCAACAGAAAAAAAACAGGAATAAAATCAGGATTTTTCCCATTCAATTTTCAGTCCACTCTGATCTGATCTATAGACCCCAACATGATTTAGAGACTGCCTCGCCTATATTGTGTCATTGCATCAAGTGAGATCAGTATGGGAGCTCTTCTAACAGCGGTGATATTTGAGTGGCTAGTGGTAGGACAGTCTTGTTGGTGGGTCCTCATGCCTTCTTCTGCTCCAAGGGTGCAGTGTCCAAGTTAGAGCACAGTGCAAGATCTAGCTGTTTTCTCAGGCCTTTACCAGAGCATGCCTGTAGGGTTGCCAATCCTCCAGAGTTGTGCTGGAGTCTCCTGGAATTAAGGATTACTTATTAAAGATTATGTCATGATGAAATGTCTAGGAATATGTCCAACCAAAATTGGCAACCCTAGCAGGCTGAGTAGAAGGTTAGGTATTAAACTTACATTTGATGATGGTAAGAATGTTTTTTTGTTGACTTTCAAAGTTTTGTCTAGCTCTTTTAGTTATTTATGCCTCTAGAAGGAATAGTGAAAAGTGTACTTCAAGTACAAATATGGAGTGAAGAACTTTGTACAGCTTTTTAGGGAGTGGATAAGACAGAGTAGCAGTGATCTCCAATTAATGATTGTATAAAGTCTCACTTGCATTGCTTTAGCATAAATACCACTCTTGCATTTTTTTTTAATGCCATCTTCGGTAGGCTATTTACTATCATTTAAAAGAGAAACTATCAGATTATAAGGACTGCCTGATAGTGGACATACAACTTGGCTAGGCCTCTGATGCTGAACATAAAAATAAGCTATGAAAATTTAGCTGTGAAATTGCTAGTTTCTTCTTTTATTCATAGAGGGAGAAAACAAGAGGCAGGGACAGCCATAAGAATTCCATTTCTGACTGATTATCACTCCTGATGGGTGTGGAGAATGTCTGCCTCGGGCCTGGCATCTTGTAAATCCCTGGAATATATGGCTATTATTCCTTGGCTCTAAATGATGGATTTGCTATGGCTGAGTTTTTCTATCTTTGTTTTTCCATTGAAGTCTAGTAAGTGCAACTAAGTGGTCACATTCTGACTGATCAGTGGGCAGAGGTGACGCTGTGCATGCCAGGAGGACTGGGGTGAGCAGGGAAAGTGTAGATTAGAAGCCAACAGCCCCAATTCTAGTTCCCAACAAAACAGGCTAAGACAAGAGGTGCCTTTGCCAAATGGGTATGATGGGAGGCTACCTGGTATGAATAGTGCAACAAATCTTTCTAATGGGAACCTCCAGTGAAATTTTATTGGCATTGTGAAAGGCAACTTAGCACATCTATAGCCCTAGGACTGAAATTTTAAGTACCCCAACGAGGACTTTTCCTGCAGTTGCCACAATAAATTCATGGATATAATCTAAAAATCACTATCACATTATTTTTATTAAGTATAATTGCTTTTAGACCAGTGGAGAGTGAATGATCAGAGTATATGTTTTCTTTTTATTTGTATGGAAAGTTTGTATCAAATGTCACAACACAAAGACCATACGTTTGGTGCTATACTTTTGTTTTTCTCAGGGAATGTGTTCATAGTCTCCACTACACCTTTATATATATATATATATAAATACACACACACACACACAAATACAAAACATATCAGTGGAAAGACATGGTATAAAACCTATATTCATGGTTTGTGGCTTTACTCTTGCAGATACTGGGCACTAGATACTTTGGTGACTAGTATAAGGCATAAAATACCTTGTCCAGCTATTCCATTATTAACCTCATTAGCAGATAGAGGGTAAAATTCTCTTCTGATGTAAATTGCTACAGCTCCACTGGCATCATTGCAGCTGCACCAATTTACATCAAGAGAGAATTACTTGTCTGTAATACTGTTTTTCCTTCCCTTCGGTATTGGTTACCCTCTGGAATTTACTCAGCCACAGTGCCCTGTTACTGCGACTTACATTTTATTTTACTTTTGCTAAGGCAACCAGAAACCCTTTGCACTGGTGCCTAAAAATAAAAAGATTATTGTTGTTCTAGTAACATGGGAGTTTTGTCCAGTTACAGATTTCAAGTTTGGAAGCACTAAAATTAAAATAAAAACCACTGTAGAAAAGGACGGCACGGATGGTGTGGTAGATGCATTACAATATATACAGATAAATAATGCTTACTTACAAAACTAACCATAACATTTCTATCATTTTATTTACTCTTTTATAGCATGTTGGAGAGAAGGGTTCAAATGCACAAGTTAAGAGTTATATACAAATACATTAAGCGCGTTCTGTGTACACTAACCTGCTATTCTGATTTGGCAGCCCAACCATGAAGGAAAATCCCAGGCCCTTTCTTTTCCTCAAGTGTCCCCAGTGAAGTATCCTTCAGGTCTGAAATAGTGACTTTGCTCTTTCTTCACCTTAGGAACACAGCCTATTGGGGATTTGCTTACCACTGAGCCCCTGGAGGAATGGACTGACAAGCACAGGGGTTAAAATGTCTTTCCACTTCTGGAAGCCTGTTTTTGCCAAGTTCCCCACTGCTGTCAGTTACATCAGGGAACAGACGCAAGCAACAGCAGCTGCTGATCTTGCTCTTTTCTAGTCTATAATTATACCTGCACTTGCCAAAGGTGCCAGACCACTTTGATTTGAATGAAGAGTCTCTGTCATAGTTTGGATGGCACCAAACCCTTTCACCTCTTTCCATCTCCCCCAAAATGGGGCCAATAAAAGGGGAGCATTTTCCTCTGTGACTCAGAAAAGAAGTTCTGTGTTGCCAGAGCTCTGCAAATACTTATGATGCTCAGTATTACTCCTGTAAGTAGTTCCATTGCTTTCAATGGATTGACTCACGGTAATATAGTTAAATCTTTGCATGATTGGAGCTACTGTACAAAGCTTCACTCCCCATTCCCAAGGTCCTAAATCCTTCAGGAATCGTGGTGGTTTCAGGAAGCTATGAAACAGGATAGACAATGAGAGAATACCATTCAATGTACCATGATTCTTCATAGGATCTTTTACAAAATGAATGAAGCAATGTGACAGCAAAGTGAAATAAAAAATAGCAATGGGGGAGAGAGACATAAGATGTTGTGTAGACCAGTAGGGAAAGCTATATTTTCTGATGAAAGATTTTTCTTGTTTGAGTCCCATCATTATGTACGAAGTGATTCAGGAGCACATTTTGTTAATTCAACTCGTCTCTGAAGGAAATGATTTGTAATCATCACCTGCTTTTTAGCTCTTTGAAAATGGCCGAGGGAAGACGCTTAGATGTCAAAACATGAAAGACGTTACTGCATGGAGTGTGTGTTTTGCGAATAGGCAATGGGCTATGGTGAAATACAATAAATTATTTTAACAGTAAATGGTTTGGCATGGAAAAAATATACTGATTGATCCTATTATAGTGACTGCCCTTCATAGGAAAGCTCCTACCAGTGGGGATATTGTGGGATCACTGTTTATAATAATTACCTAGCCCTACATTTGTAGTAGACTCTGAGCACAAGGGACATGACTTCAATAACTAATAAAGGACAGACAACAGAGTCCTGTGGCACTTTTAAAGACTAACAGATTTATTTATCGCATGAGCTTTCGTGGGAGAAAATCCCACTTCGTCAGACGCTTTGAAGATGGGAAAGTTACAGAATGGGAGTAAATTAAATGCAGTGAAAGCTCATGCGATAAATAAATCTGTTAGTCTTTAAAAGTGCCACAGGACTCTGTTGTCTTTCTACAATAGACTAACACGGCTACCCCTTTGGAATTTAATAAAGGACAGCTGGTGTTAGGTGGTGGTTCTTCAAGTATTTGCTCATGTTCATTCCAATGTAAGGATGCATGCACTGTGTGCATTGTCACTGGAAGCTTTCCCCTAGTAGTATGTGCTGGGTCAGCACGGGTGCCGCCTGGAGTGGTGCACTCGGAGCGGGATACATAGGCAGCTGCCATCCTACCATTGCTCCTCAGTTCCTTCTTTCTGTCCCTGTAGGTCACTGGGATGCTGTTTGTCTCTTGCTTTGCAAGCAGTACTCCTAGTGGTGTAGTTACTGTAAATAGGTTGATTAGATTAAGCACTTAGTTAGGGCACTTGGAACCCTTGCCTTGCAGGGCTAGCCACCTGAACAGGACCCTAGAGCCTCAATCCCAGGGCTTCAAAGAGTGTGCAACTTGCCCAGAGAACATACTGATAAGCGACCCATATGACAGCTGCCTGAAGTGCCTGGGAGAGGGGCATGTTCAGGCAAAGTGCTGGATTTGACTCAAATTCCTCCTAACGAGGCCACACCCAACTCCTCTTCAGAGTGACAACCGGATAAGGCACTGAGTACCTCCTTGGTTAGGAGTGCTTCAGCCTCAGTTTTAACTCCCCTATGTGCCCTGGTATCCTTGGCACCAACTACTACCAGACACCAAAACACTTCCTGACACCCAGGAAAGCAGTGCCAGTGACACAACATTGCTCCCCATCGCTGGTGCCGAAGAAGAAGATCAAGAAATCGGACTGAGGGCATTCCCCAACAAGGAAGACGATTGAGAGAGTGAGATCCCTTCTGGACTACTCTCAGATAATCATTAACCGGCCAGCACTGTTGACTCTGACCCTGAAAGGTGAACCGTTGAATCTGGTGTGCATGGACTCCCCACTGAGGGTGAACCAGGGAGAAGATTTGACCCAGGCAGGACCATCAACACCAGAAGCATTGATGAGGCAGCAAGGAGTCTCTTGACACTCCCAGCACCTCCTTCTTCTTCAGGCTGTGTGCCAGAAGGACAGTTCCAGCACCACAGAATGCTGGCACATGGAGGCAAGTCCCAGTCCTGGGCAAGCCAGTGAAGGTAGTGAGGCACTGACCCCCATTTTGTTGGGTTTTGCAAGGCTCAACCCTGCAACAACAATCACTGATTCAGCATTGTCCTTGGTTCGACACCAATCACAGCTTGCAGACCCAGTGCCACACCTCACTGTCGCACTGCCCATTATGTGACACCAATACACAGCGCCATGGAGCATGGCACCCCCATGGTCACCTAGGAGTGAGTCTGCTGGCTCAGAATCTCAGGCAGAGTCTTATGGGTCACAAGGGAACAGGCATCGGGCAGGCCAGAAATATGTGATCATAACTCAGGGACCTGTTCCACCAGCATGCCCACCCAATGGCAGATGCCACCTCAGTGGCCAATGTGAGCACCCTGGGCAACTCAGGCCTTCCAAGGTTCCTACACAGGCCATTCACACTTGGTGCCTTCTGAGGCATTACAGTTGAGGATCTCCCCCAGGATCTGTACCACCAGAAGCAAGCCAAGATCCTGCATGATTTTAACTCTATTATGCTAAAATTTAAAACATATTTGGATACAGCGTTTTTGTTTAGCTTTATTTCAGTGTTTCATACTCATGCCGTTACTGACAAATATCAGGTGGTCACTAAAAGCTCACCCATTATAGCTGGGGTGTGCAAGCAAACACAGCACTGTGACGATCCATTTGACCCTGTTCCCATCAAGGACTTGTTATAGAAATTCTCCAAAACTTATTTTTAATACATTGTTAGGAAATGCTTTCAGCTTTCAAAGGGAGAGGGGCAACATGGAGCTTCAGTAGGTATTTTTGCCTGACTAAGGTGAAAACAGTGCTGAGCCACACAGAATGCTGGGTTTTGTTACTGGGTGAGCAGTATCTGGAGAGATTTACCTGTACCCTCAAATTTGCAAGTGAGAGAAGGTGAAATTTCTGCAAGGGTTTTTCTTTGTCTTTTCTCCTCTGATATGTGAATTCCCAGATTCCATAGTAACACACTAGGGAGGTCAAAATTTTATTACGTTAAACCAAACATTATAGTAAACTCTCAGAATTCTATAATAAGGTATAAAAACCTGCAAACTGCTTTCCTCTATAATATAATATAAACACATAAATATTTTTGCCTTAGTATCTAAGTACTGAAATAAATATCTCACTTATCACCAGCAGAATACCTTGTAGCCAATTAAAAACCAGTAGTCTTACTATTAGGGAACATTAGTTCAAATGAATGCAACATCAGGATGTGACAGATTGGTAATACTTAATTTAAGGTATTTACACCTCAGTATCACACTGAGTTATTTTTATGTAGTGTCAGTTGCCCAATAGGAATCAGAAAGTGTATTTATGCACATATTCCTGAAAGAGTTAAAAAGAGGATGGATTTTACTAAGTATATAAATTATTTCACATTTGCAAAAAGTATTTTAATTGTCATTGTCCATCCTCTGTCTTTTATAAGCAATCCTTAGCTGTTGTAATTACAATAATACCCCAGAGTGCTCAGTGTAAGCATCCCTTTTCTAATGAATTTATAAATGACAAAAATCCCACAGAAGTTTCATCTAGGCTGGCAGTTTTTGGTAATTCTCCTACTACTGCATTGCCCTAAGACTTAGGGCGTAAGTGCAGCTTGACCTGTGATAGGATCACCTCTGAACAAATTTAGACAACACAATAGGGGAGATAAGAGAGGCATTGTGGCCATTGGATAGGGCACTGAACTGGGATCTAAAAGAGCTATGATCTTTTCCTGGCTCTGTTAGGGGCCAGTTGTGTGATCTCGGATAAGTTGTTTCTCCTTCTACTGGCTTCCTGTAAATTCTCTGGGGCAGGGACTAATTCTGATTGGCTATGTCTACACTGGCAATTTAAATCAACTTAAGGAGGCGTAAGTTGACTTAAATTAAGCCACATCCACACTAGGCTTTCATTAAGTCGACTTAATGAACGCGTAAGTCGACTTTATAACTACCACTCATTAGGTCGACTTAAGCCTCCTTAGGTTGACCTATCCCCTCCTTAGGTCGACCTAAGCCCAGTGTGGATGCATAAGTCCACTTTGTTAAGTCGACCTAAGGGCAGTTAGGTTGACTTAACAAAATGGACTAAATTGACTTAAAGTGTTGCCACTTGTTAAGTCGACTTTAATAAGGTCGATTTTAAGTTGACTTAAAGTCGACCTTATTAAAGCTGACTTAACTTTTCTAGAGTAGACATAGCACTTCTGTGTTGTCAAGAGTCAAGCCCAACGGGGCCCCAGTCTTGGACTGAGTCTTGAGCTGTGACTGTAATACAAATAATTATGTCCAAATTCATTCCACTGGAAACAAGGCCAGAGGGTTTCTAAGTATCAGAGGTTTGAGCAACATGGAAGAGTTTTCTCACTGAAAAGAAAGGAAATGACTAAAATGTTGGGGAAATTGCAGTAGCAGAGAACAGCAGCTGCTATTGACTTTCCTCTGAATAAAACATTTGGGTTTTTCTACTTAGTCACTTGCTATTGGGATTACTGGCTTTATAGAACTCTTAAACAAATTAACCTAGGAATAAAACCACTGTATAATTAAGCTGTCCACAGGCTCTATAAAATGTATATGTAAATTGCTGCAATGAAGGCTAGTAGATTCTTCAGAGAGAGGGATTGGAATAATTAAAAGTAATTCCAGTAAGAGATACCACTGTGCTTAGCACCATTCACTGTGGGTTGTAGAATATACTTTAAAGTAGGCTGCTTTCTCTCCAGAAGTCATATGGTGAAATACATCAGGGGATCACAAATGCCCTCTGTATGTGTGGATAAAGCCTGCTGCCTCAACAGATTAATTGTTAGAGTACTGTAACTCCATGTAAAAAACCACTTTGATCTGTGATGCCCTTTTAACAAAATACACTTCATTTTCCAGTCATTGGTGCTGAGTTTGGTGCGTTGGTAAACATTATGCTTTTAGGCAATATCGTAGTTGTCCACCATGATGATACCTTTATTTCCCTAGGACATGTACACAGGGGAACTGCTGTGCGGGCACAAAAAACTGATATGTGGAAGATGGTACCAGAGAGGCTCCTTCTATCTCTGTGTGATTCACCCCACTAGAGGGCAGGTGGGGAGCTGCAATGGAGAGGGTCCTCTAGTTGACACACATGGTCGCCAAGCACTAGGGGTTGACATCAAAAAACAAAGTGGCTCCCTTCTGTCCCAGCAGGAGGGAAGGGTGCTTTCGCTCACTGCTGGGGAGAAACTGACTGGGGAGAAACTGTCAGCTGAAAGCTCCTAATAAGTATTTTCCAGTGAGCATCCCTTTGGGCTGGTTTGCCTCCAGGCTCTCATTCTCTGTAACTCCCAGGTAGCCCTCTTTCCCCATACAGGGGCTGTTACGGCTCTGGAGTTATGAGATGGCACCAGCCCTTTCCATGGTTTGTCAGTGCGCAGAGGTAGACATTGACTTGGCTGGGCTGGGTAGACATTGACTCAGCAACTGTTTACCCTGAAATTGTTTGCAGGGTATCCCCATGAACTCCACGATTGCAAGTGGGAGAGAATGTCTGATTTTTGAAGAGAAGTGGTGGGCATCCAGCCAGCCAAGGGAACAGCTGTATCATTTGCACCACAGTCAAACATCATAATGACCTTTCAAGGTCCATCTTGCACCTAAACAAAATAAATGAGGTTCTTGAGGGGGAAATCCTGGTTCCGGTAAAGACAATGGCTAAACTCTACCTGACTTCCATGGGCCAGGTTTTCATCCTGTGTTTTTAGAGAATATCCAAAGTTCTATTAACTTCTTGTGCACCAACAGAAATAACAGAAGCCCACCTGCTCATGGCAATGAAAAACATTAGGAACGGCAAACGCAAGCTGCAGATGACACTTTCCCGTAAGGCCTTTTCTCGACTAGATTTAAAGTTGTAATGTTAGCACATTAGCTAATGCATACTAACATGCTCTAATCTAGTGTAGAGAAGACACACTACCTTACGTGGGTGACACTGGTCAAGTTAAATTGCAGGTAGGGGCCTCGGCTTCAATGGGACTACGTTAGCATGTGTTAAGTATATTTTACCTTGTCTACATTATACTTTGACCATGTTAGTTACCTCACAAGTGCACCTTGTGTTCTAGACAAGACCCAACAGGTGACTGCAGAAAGAACTGTTTGGAATCAAGGACTTGACTGGTTTCAAATTACAGCTGGGGAGGTCAAGGTTGGATATTAGGAAAAACTTTCTCACGAGGAGGGTGGTGAAGCATTGGAATGGGCTATCTAGGGAGGTGGTAGAATCTTCATCTTTGGAGATTTTTAAGGCTCGGTTAGACAAAACTCTGGCTGGGATAATTTAGGGGGAGTGGTCCTGCTTTTTAGCAGGGGGTTGGACTAGATGACCTCGTGAGGTCCCTTCCAACCCTATGATTCTATGATTCTATGATTCTATGACTTGATTCTGCTCTCATTTACGCTGGTGTCAACAGGGAGCAATTCTGTTGAAATCAGTGGAGTCTTTCTTGGCAATACAGCTAAGATTTCAAAGATTCACATTCCTTTATAAAAATGCAGCTAGCAGCATACCTGTTTGCCTGAAGATATCTGCATACTGAACCCTGCAGAACCTTAAATCCACTACTGCTCATCGATAAAATGTTGTTAACTCTATTCAGGGCTGTACCTGGGGTGGGGAGGCTGCCCCCATGCTGCCTTCAGCAGCAATCCAGCCCAGGGGCAGGGTGGAAGTGTGGGGCCTGGCCTCTGGGCTGGCCCATCCTGCCACCGGGGGTGGATGGCCCAGCCCAGGGGCAGGTGGGACATAGAGCCCAGCCTCTGGCCCAGGGCAACCCTGCCCTCCCAGCTCCCGGGGCGGGGACCCTCTGCAGGCCAATTGGCCGTGGGCCCCGCCCACCCCTAGAGAGGGCCCTGACTCTATTTTGTATTATTGTAGATATTGAACCTTGATAACTGTAATTTGGGTTCCATATATATGTTTGTTTCCCTTATGATTTTTTTATGATTCAGTAAACTGGGTTCGATTTTAAATTATGGAATATTTTTTTATGTCAGAAAATTTGCACAGGTGTGTTTCTGTTATATGAATACCACTAGTGTATATTTTTATTGAAGTTAATTCAGTAATGAAGTTTAGTTTGGGAAATAAGCATATTTATGTTTCCCAGTATATTCTCAGTTAATATTTCATGGGATAAGTCTAACAGAGTCATAAACTGACAATCTTTTATGGCTTAGGATGCTAGGTTTTTGTGGGATACTATTTAATCTTTGAAAACAACAATAGAAATAACAATAAAATTAAGTTTCTAATGTTAAATGGTCACAGACAATACTTATTTTATCCCAGGGCTGAATCCTGGCACCTCTAGGTTTGACAGTTCATAGTCCCGGCACTTCTGGGCTTGCTGCATTGGTTATGAATGTAAAAAAATTGCTTGAGCCCTGGCACCTCTTTCATTATAAATTAATCACTGGCCGCAGAGGCAAAACTAGCAAATCATTAACTTTTACTTCATTTCCTCTGGACATCCTTTGATAGACAGGATATTACATACGTGTTAATAATAAGATGAGCAACAGAGCCCTGTGGCACTTTTAAAGACTAATGGATTTATTTATTGCATGAGCTTTCGTGGGAGAAAATCCCACTTCGTCAGACGCTTTGAAGACACTTTCAGTGTGAGTTCTCTTTATCTAGCCATGTCTAATCTTTTTTTTAATCCTATTAAGCATGTGGGCCCAGATCCTCAAAATTATTTAGGAACCTAACTCCCTTTGAAAATCTGGGCACAGGCATCCATGACATCTCATGTCAATGAGTTCTATAGGTTAATTATGCATTGTGTAAAAAAGTATTTCCTTTCATCAGTTTAAAATGTATTGCTGTTTTAGTCCTAACACATTTAGATTCCATTCCTGGGCTAGGCTAGGACAGACCTGTCACTTCTGAGACCATTTTATACTTTCATTTCTTATGATGATTCAATATGCTATTAAATGGAATCATTGTTTAAGAGAACAGAAGAGTACAAATGAAATATAGGTTCTGTTCCTGGTTCTCCAACGCATTTTATGTGTTGAGGAAATCACTAAAGTCATTTTTATAGTGGAGAAATGTAGTACAATAGCAACATATCTCCACTGATTCTAACATGAATTTAGCTGAAATAGTGGAAGTGATGGTGGGAGTGCACAGCTAGATGCCCATTTTTACCAATGCGTCAATTAGCATTAGCTTTCAACAGGCTTAACTAAAATGGTGGTGAAAAGATGATTTGGTGCAGGAGCACTGTCTATAATAGGGTTCCACTACTGCTAACATGAGCTCTATTGAACCAACAAAATTATTTCAAGTTTCCCCTGTGTAGAGATGGCCTTAAATTCTCTGTGCCTCAGTTTTCTCAGTTGCAAAAAAGAGGCAAAATACTTATGGATTTTACTAGTGTGTTCCTGTTCACTGATGTTTGTATAGTTGTTTAAGATCCTTTGATGAAAGCATTTAGCATTCATATATATATATATATTTTCAAGTGGTAGAACACTGAGAATGTGATCTGTTTTAATGGCATTTTGAATGTCTGAAGGTTTCTCTCACTTGCAAAGCAACTTTTGAAATCTTGAGCTACAAAATGTTACTGTGACGTTGTTGTTGTTGTTGTTGCAGGAAAGGATATTGACAAAAAATTAATTGCAATGAGTAAATGCCACATAAGGTATCACTGGAAAGGTTGTAATTTGCTTAGTATGATGATATTGTTTGTGTATGTATCCTCTTTGTATTGTTAGTCATGGATATGAATGATATTGTCTATCCAAAAACTTGTGCTGTTCTACTTGGTTACATCCCCCAGGCTGATTAGCAATAGCATCAACACTTTCCAGCCTGTTTGACTTGTTGAGGGAGCCCAGAGAGAGAAGCTGATGCTGCTCCTATGAGTCATCAGAACATGTAGGGACATGCTTGTGGCCAGTGGAACTGCAAGTGCTTTTCCTTGTGTAACCTTCAGGTGGGCTAAAATTAATTAAATTGCCCTTCTCCAGTGCCCCACAGAAATCAATCCCAACCCCTATGAGGAAAGCAGCTGGAGACCCAGGATCCAGTCTGTGCAGGACTCACAGCGAAGCTTGCTCAGAGCTACACTCACACATTAAAATACTACTAAAAACAAACATAACAATGAACTTTATTAACTACTAACTAAATGAACCTTATCCTAAGAAAACAAACTACAATTAACCAAGAACAATCCCTTGCATGAAAGATACCCAAGAGTCCCAAAGTCTGTGTGGAGTTCACCCAACTCTCAGCTACAGTCTCTGTTCCAGTGTGGAAGCTCGAGTGGCAAGAAACAGCTGTCCTCTTCTTTCTTTGCTGGGATCCTCTGTAGCATTCCATGCAGGCTTTCTCTTCTCCTCTGCAACCAGCCCTCAGTCCCATATGCATGTTTGCAAGGTCTGTTGCAAATGACTCTTTTACATGGAGAAAACATCTTGTTCACTCCTGGCTCAGCTCCTCTCCAGAACACTGAGCACATGGTCTCCCCTCAAGGCAGCTCCTGCCTGCTGTCTGCTCAGGCTGCTGCTCTCCAGTCATCTGACTGAGAACATCACATCACACCAGCAGGGTACACTGTGGAGCATGCTCAAATTGCTACCACTCCCTGCCTCTGGAAGTTTCCAGTTGTGGGTCACTAATCTGCCCAACAACAGTAACCCACCCTCAACAGGTCTCTCAGAGATAGCCTTTTCAGGCATATGGGTTACACTTGCTCATGTCCATGTGCTGTGAGCTTCTGGAACAAGCCACATGGCAGAGACAACAAAATGCAACTGCACCATTTCCAATTTGTCTTCATTCCTACTTCTTCCTGCTGAATCAATTTCTCTATAATGGAAGCTTTGAAATAAAGGACTGAGGTCCATCCAGGTACTGGATGTACACCAGAGGAACTTTGCAAGCTACCAAACTAACCAGGCTGCTGAAAATCTGCTATACGTGGACTTTGAAGTCTTATGTGTGCATCTGATTGCTTTAATCATTTAACATCGCACATCTTGTTTGTATCTCTTCCATTATAATAAGCCTTTAGTTTTAGTTACTAAAAGATTGTCTGGCAGTGTGGTATTTTGGATAAGATCCAAGCCAATATTGATCTGGTAAGGGGGCTCACCTTTTGGGGATCAGGAGAACATTTTATCCAATAAGCAGAGTTTTAAATAACTTCTCACTTTAATGGAGCTAGTTGTTGATTGGGAGCCAGAGATTTCAATGCAATAAAGGGGGCTATGTATTTCTTTTTTGGGTAACCATGGGCGCCAGGTTCATGTAATTTTTGGTGGTACCCATAATGGGTTCTGGCCAGGGCACTGGGTCATGGCACGTGGGAGGAGAGGTTGGGGGTTGAGATGGGGGAGCAGCAGCTGCTGTACTGCTTGGGGCCAGAGGTGGTGCTGGGGTGGCTTCTGGCCAGCTGCTGAATCTTTTGGGGTAGGAGGGAGGCAGGAAGGGTGGGCTGCCCTGGGTGCTTGGGGCCACTGTGCTTTGCACCTCCACAGCTGAGTGCCACCGGAGGTTCCGTGGCAGGCCCTCCAGCACCACAGAAATACAGGTGTATACAGGCCCAACATCTTCAATGTTGGTGGAACATGGGCACCACAGGCCCATATAACTTGCCACCAATGTTGATAACCAGTGTGGGGAATCGGGAGCACTGTCTGTGACTAGTTGATGAATCTAACCACAGTGTTAGCCAACAGTTTTGGGAGAATCTGCTGTCCTTTTTGCAGCCTACCCTGCCCTGGGCATTTTCAGGTGGGCTACCCTAGGCAAATACAGGTCACACTAGGTTCATATGCCTCCCCTTGTTGATTAATGGATTGCATGGTTATAGTGGAATGTAATGGTCACAGTAGGTTATAGTCACATAGGCTATGTCTACACTTGTTAATTTAAGTTGATTTAGCATGTCCACATTCAAAAATTAAGTCGACTTAGAGGGGACCCTGCCAAATCGACCTAGAGTGTCCACACTGGATGCCGAGGTCGACTTCTAGGGGCTAGGTGGACCTGGGACAGGTCCATGGTGGCAGGGGGCTCAGCCTTTGCCCCATTGTACCTTGGGGCAGGCTGTGGCTGTGCCAGCCACCCTGGCAGGGAGGGCAGTGGGGAAGCCCTAAAGCCCCCTAAGTCGACTTAGGGCTACTCCATGTCCACACTGGCTAAGTCGACTTTCTAAAGTCGACTTAGCCAGCAAAGTCGACTTAAAATGAGGTTTAGTAAAGTCGACTTAAATTTTCCTTAAGTCGACTTAAGCAGCTGCTTAAATCGACTTAAGGAAAATGTAGTGTGGATGCAGATTAAATTAACAGAGGGGTAGCCGTGTTAGTCTGTAGTACAGCAAACAAGGAGAGTCCTGTGGCACCTTATAGACTAACAGATTTTCTTCAGCATAAACTTTCATGAACTATAATGACGAAGTCCACGAAGGCTTATGCCGAAGAAAATCTGTTAGTCTATAAGGTGCCAGAGGGCTCTCGTTGTTTTTTGCAGATTAAATTAAGTCGATTTAAGCAAGTTTAAATCGACTTAATTTCTAAGTGTAGACGCACCCACTAAAAGAGGCTACCTCTTAAATTGCTAGATTAAATCTAACAGCTGAATATTAGAACAGAGACCTAGAACTGGATTTTGTATTCAGTGGGGCACTAGTACAGAGCAAAGCATATTGGGGACTGTTCCCAGTGATGTTATGTAGATAGGCAGCTGCATTTTGTACTAAGGCATTTGTTTCCTTTTCTAGATAGGAGCTGACGTAATCAAGCCTGGCAGTCATCAGTCTGTGCAATGTGGCCAATGAGTGTGATAAAATCAAACAGGATTTTGTGACCAGTTATAGCTTGGCATTTTTTAATAGTTATTTGGGCAAATAATAACACTGAGGAGTCCAAAAGGACAGTGCGGGTGGGACTGACTTAATAACCTGAGTGAACATGTCATGGGGGCTAGCACGTATTGGTATCAATTCAGAATAATGCAACTTGTGGGGAAAAACAGTAGATTTTAGGGGTTGGGCAGTTTTGTGCTGGGAGGCTACATGTACTGGGGCAGAGACCACAACCAGGGAATACACCAGTCCATGGTGTATACACAGGTTGCTGCCAAGGCTGTGAGCTGCACTATAGATTTACCAGCAGCAGTGAGTTTACTCCTTTCTATTTACAATGAAATGTGTTTTTAATGAACTTTCATCTTTCTGATTGTGCCGGAGACTTAACCTACAAAGATATCGCATGAGCTGTGTTTTGAAATAGATGTTTAAAAATACACTTAATTTAATTTGACTAATGTATCAAGAAACACATTCTTAGTTATTTCAATTTTAACCACATTCATTACATACTATGCAGCAGGTAACGATCTGATATGGTCTTTCTACGGTCTGTATAGATAGCAAAATATGAGCGATTACTTTGACAAAATAATTTTGTTAGTGATTAATTTTCACGCAGCTATGTGTCTTTGGAACTGTATTGTCGTTTATTCTGTGTCTTTGTTCTCAAGCTAATTAATATGGTTCAGACTGCAGATTGTGGTGCCAATTATAGACATTTGACAGGATTAAGTACTACGGGATTACTTGTAGTCAATAGGTGAGATTGTATAATTAAGAGGTGCTTGGTACTTTCTGCTCAGTATTCTGCTTCCACTTGCAACATCCAATTGGATTCCATTCTAATTCATTAATATCGGCGAATGATACTACTCAGTAAGCGTTTCCAGCATCAGGGTGATGTACTTGTCCTCTTAAAACCTAGTATCTCTTTGTCTGAGACCTGCCTTTTTGTAACACTGGCACCCCTTTTAAGACTATATTGCCTAGCAAGTACATGTCTCCCACCTCTCAGGATTTCAACAATTTTGGAAATTAGAAAATCCTGAGAATGTTACCCAAGTAGAGCCTAAGGACTCAGAAACCACAGGGCTAACAAAAAGAACCCTCCCAACCCCCAACTCCTCCCAGCCGCATTTTTCTTTTTTCAATTTAATCAATTTAGAGTCTCTTGATCCTGGGAGCATTTGGCTCAAAACAGAGCTGGCAGTGTAAGTTCAGCACTGGGTCTCCCTGGGAGTCCAGGGGGGCTTTAACTTTTTTTTTAATCAGTAAGAGTAAGTCTATATTGTAATTTAAACCAGGGGTCAGATTCAAGCTTGAACCCAGAGTCCCCTTCTGTCTACTCATAGGGTATGCCTACACTGCAGGGAAAGTAGAATGCAAATCAGCAGACCTAGGTTTGTTATCCTAGAGCTTGAGCATCTATAGTTATTTGTTATGCCAGGTTAGGTATTGTTGAAGCCTGGGTTCCAGCATCTACACTGCATTATCAGAATCTGAGCCAACCACTCATATTCCAGACTTCCTGGTGTCCTACCAAAATATGGCCACTCTAGCCCTTTGTTCATGGTGCAGTGTGGGAAAACTTGACTATCCAGAGGACAAAGAAAGTCAGCTCATGGGATTGTGGGAGGTTGTTGGCAGATTTCAAGAGCAGGAGTCCCATGGGGCTGCATGTAAATTGTAAAGCAATAGCACTTGAACCCTTGGTCCAGCTTGACTCAAGCTCAGATTCTCCATCCTTGTGGGGTCCTGGACCTTTGGATCCAAGCACTGGGTTACCATGATTTGTGTGTAGACAGAAGAAAAGTTAAGCCTGAATTTAAATGTTGGAATTACACTGCAGTGTATATAATATCCACAAATCTTTTAGACTGAGGTTGCTAGGCCCTGTGGTGCTGGACGGTTCAAGTCTAAGTCAAGTCATGATCCAGAGTTCAAGTCCTATTGCTTTGCAGTATAGACACAACCTATCCAACTCTGACTTGGGTACTGGTAGTCAAATTCCAAAGGGGTAGCCGTGTTAGTCTATTGTAGGAAAACAACAGAGTCGTGTGGCACTTTTAGGCTATGTCTACACTTGCTAAAATTAGTTCGAATTAGTTAGTTCGAACTAACTAATTTGAACTAATTTTAGTTAGTTCGAATTAGCTTAATTCGAATTAGCATGGCCACATTGGAAAGTTAGTTCGAACTAAGTTAGTTCGAATTAGTGATCCCATTCATTTCAATGGCCGGTTAATTCGAATAAGAAATTAGTTCGAATTAACATGGCCACATTGGTTAATTTGAACTAGTTGGTTCAAATTAACCCCTAACTTCTGAAGCCCTATTTGAATTTATTGGTTCGAATTAAGGAAGCCCTTAATTCGAACTAACTAAAGCCTAGTGTAGCCATGACTTTAGTTAGTTCAAATTAAGCCTCCTTAATTCGAACTAACTTGCCAGTGTAGACATAGCCTTAAAGACTAACAGATTTATTTATCGCATGAGCTTTCGTGGGAGAAAATCTCCCACGAAAGCTCATGCGATAAATAAATCTGTTAGTCTTTAAAAGTGCCACACGACTGTTGTTTTTGGGTACTGGTAGTCTGCGAAAAGTACCCCACAATCCCATGGGCCATCTTTCTTTGCCCTCTCTATCCCAACAATCTCCAATTGCTTCTTTTTTTTCCCCCCCAGTGTCAATCTCCCTAGGCATAAAGCAGAAGTTTGGTGAGGTAGTGTCTTCTGAACACCAAGCTGCAAATAAACCCTCAGAGAGCCATTGCTGGATTTTGGCACAAGCCAAATAAGCCATGACTTAGGGCCTCATATTATGAGGGCCCTCTAAGTATGCCAGAGATAACTAAAAAGATGTATCATAATTGAAATTGATAATGCAAATAAAGCTTTTTGCAAGATATGTTTTATTTCTTTTTCATTGCATCTTTGCCTATGTACAGTATTGTTTTGTAACGGTACGCAGGGATACGGAGTACTGGCACCTTTTTTGCTGGCCGTTGCCCAGCTGGGGAGCAGGGTCATCAGGGAAAAGGAGCGTGCCACTGGAAGAAGAGGGGTGGCGCAGGAAGAAGAGGGGTGGGAGGGGCATTCTTCCAATTTACTATCAAGATATGAGTACTAGCACCTATTTTTTTTTACAAAAAAAGCACTGCCTATGTGTATATAGTAATTTATTTTTTTCATTGCCCTTTTTGTTATAATGTAATATATTTTTTCTCTTTATTTTTTATGGTATGAGGCCTCTGAATTTTGACATAGCTTCAGGGCCGTCCCATGGGGAGAGTGGGGCCCAGGGCCAATTGGCCAAAGCGGGGCCCCCACCCGCCATGCTGGAGGGGAGTGTGGCAGGCCAACTGGCCCGCTCCGCCTCCCAAGGAGCCGGTCCTGGGCCAGGAGGCTGAGGGTGCCGGCGCAAGGAGCCAGCTCCGGCCCCAGAGGCCGAGGCCACCTGTTGGGGGTGGGGGAGGAGAGGGAGCCGGCTGCAGCCCCAGCCCTGGGCCGGGAGGCCGCCTGCCGGGGAGGGGGGAGCTGGGCCTGGGCCCAGGCCTGAAGGCTGAGGCTGCCTGAGGGGGGGCTGGGGGTTGAGCCGGAGTTGGCTCCAGTCCTGGCCCCGACCCCAGAGGCCGCCTGTGGGAGGGAGCCGGTGGCTCTGGGCCTGTGCCGGGAGGCTGAGGCCGCTTGCGGGGAGGAGCCAGCCGTTTGGGGTCGGCCGGCCCAAAGTCCGGGCCCCACGTACTCTGCTCCTGGGCCTGCCTGCTCCGCCCTGGGGGCAGGGAGGGCCAGCCCAGGAGCCGGCCCGTCCTGCCCCACTGCCTTCGGCTGGCTGCTGAAGGCAGTGGGGCGGCTGTGGGAGGAGGGGCTGCAGTGCGCGCAGGCCCCGCACTGCCTCACTGGGAGCGGGACAGCACGGGGCCCATGTACCCACGGGGCCTGGGGCAATCGCCCCGTTCGTCCCCCCCCCCCCCCCCCGGAATGGCCCTGCATAGTTTAGGGCCTCAGCATGTCTTAATCTGGCCCTGCAGAGAGCCTTCAGTGTTTGCAATGGAGACTGAACAGAAGTAGTCCCTAGCAAAGCATGCTGCTTCATGGTAATGGGAGCACAGCCAGATTTTGTAATGTCTGGTGGGAGGTAAGCAAAACAGTGGATTTTAGTAAGAATACCAGGAATGACCATGCATACCAAAAAATAGCAAAGAAGTTGGCACGTTTACAAATTTACTGGACTGGAGTCCAGTGCAGAGAGCAGACTAAACAACTCGAGTGAGTACCAGAAAACCAGGGTCCAGAGCCACACCATAGGCAATTCACTGACATTATGCCTGCTTTATGAAGCATTCGACCCGCTTTTGGGCAATGCACTCGACATGGAGTCAAGGGTGGTGCATGATGACCTGGTGTGACAGTCTGTACCCTTATGTTCACTTTTTTAACAAGAGTCTGATATATTTAGTACAGGGTATGTCTTGTAAAGTATCATTTGAAAACACATAATTTGCTGGTCATTATTGTCCTCGTAAAATGTGTGGTAACATTTATGTAAAGTTATAAAATCTCACTGCATAAGACACGTTCTGAGTTGCGGGAAACAGTTTCAAACCAATTCGCCAGAGACAAAGGGCTAACCAACATCTTAGCCAGGTGTCAACATAATCAAATGGACTGATCACTTGGGTAAGCAGCCACTTTTTGGTAGGAAGAAGAAATATATATCTTAACAGTGGACCAGCTGCTCTCAGATAAAGTTTCAGACAAAATTTCTGTCTCCTGAACCTTAGCTGTAGATGATTTTCAAAAAGGAAAATAACTATAAGACATGAGAACAGAGGATGCAAATCACCTCTTCAGTAACAGCATTAACAGCTGTGGAAAAAAGGAAATGGCTTGGGACTGGGGGAAAGATCCTGGATGGAAGATTTAACCTGTAAGACTGCTAGAACATGTGGTCAGAGACTTACCTTGTTAAATTATGTATTAATCCATGTTTTACCTTTTATTTCTTTGTAGCCTTTTATGCCTCATTACATGTAATCACTTAAAATCTATCTTTCAGTAGTTAATAAACTTGTTTTATTTAAACCATTGTGTTTGGATTGAAGTATTTGGGAAACTCCATTTGAAATAACATTTTTGCATATTATTTTCTATTAATGATTGTTTCTATGAGCTTATATTATTCAGCAGAGTACAAAATGCACATTTCTGAGGAACAAGTCTGGGTCTGGGAATTTACTGAAGTGGTTCTGTGATATAACTTAGGAAAGGCTGGCGAGAGGACTTCTTTAACTCAGCTGTGAGTCAGAGGCAGCTTTTGCGGTAGGCAAGGCAGGTGGCCATCTAGAGCCCCGAGCAGTAAGGGACCCCGTCAGGGTCGGTCGCCTGCTTCCCTAGCAGGGGTCAGCATTATGTTCCCTCTAAGCTGCCCAGGTGCGCAGCTGCACAGCGGCTGTCGCACCCCCCGCGCAGCACTGAGGGTCCCCGTGCAGCCCAGCAGCCTCCGCTGCCCCCTCCAAATCCCCAGGGCTGCAGCTTTGCCCTGGCAGATCTGACCTGCGCCCGGCCTCTGGGCTGGTCCTCCCCACCCCCAGGGCGGAACAGGCAGGCTCGGGGCCTGGTAGCTGGCGCGGGGCGGCTTGGGGACCCAGGGGCCAGCGTGGACCTGTTCGGGAGCCTGGGGGCTGGCACAGGGGCTGGCTTGGGGTTTGGGAGCGGGTGCGGGGCGGCGAGCTCGCACAGCCCTGGTCGGGGTCCCAGAACCTGGCGGGGGGGCTCAGGGTCCAGCATGAGAGCTGGCTCTGGGTGTGGGGGCTGGCATGGGGGCCGGTGCAGCCTGCCTCAGGGACCGGCTCAGGGCTTAGGCCTTGTAGGGGGCCCCACAATGGGCCTTCGCCTAGGGCCGCAGATAACCTAAGGCCGCCTCTGCTGTGAGTAATTTAGATGCTGGAAGCTGTGTGTGAGCAGAGAGGAAGTGGTTGCTCTCATACCCAAGCAGTATAAAAGGCAGCCAGGTTGGAGAATTGAGGGGACACAGTTGTTCAATAATCTTGATTGTACCTGGAGCATATCCCACAGGTCGGCTGTGATGTGGTGTCTTGCTGACCCCATGATCCACTATGTTACTGATGGGAACCACCAGTGGGCGCCAAGTGGGGACAATGAAGTTGCTGAAACTGAACCTAAAGCAGGCTTTGGAGCAGGAGCACATCACTGGGAGGCGCTGTCCGATTCCCAATGAGGGACAGCTCAGGGTGGAGCCTGCAGCGGACACAGAGCGGGCGTGGCTGGCTGGACAGAGCAGCCCCACCGCACCTTCGCGCCTGGCACCACAGCCGGTCCGGGTTGTCCCGCCACGACGCGCCGAGCAAAGCAGCTGGTCTGTGCGCAGATCCCCGCCCCGCCCCTCCCACCTGGCCCGCCCCATTCAGCCTCCCGACCTGGAGGCGTGGGGGTACTCTGAGCGCATGCGCCCTCCGCAGCCCCGCCCCGCGCTAGCCATTGGGCAGCTGGGCTGGGCCAGGCTCACTGTCGGAGCAGCCTCGCGGCGCCTGCGGACGGCCTGGCGGGGCTCGGGGTCGGCAGGTAAGAGGCGGGGGCGGCAGGTCGCTGTGCGCGGGGCGGGAAGGGCACCCAGCAGCCCCCGCGGGCACTTCCAGCCTCCGTCCCGCATCCATCCCTGCCTCCCACCTGCGCGCCGGCACAGGCCCCCCGCTTCCCTCCCCAGTCACCCGGGACCCGCCCCTCCCTACAGCCACCGCCATCCCTGGCACCAGGCGCGCTTGGTCCGCTCTCCCCGGGCCGTGCTCACCCGCAGCCCTGGCACTGGCCCTTCTGCCGGTCCCACACCCGGCCCCCAGCCAGCATGTCTCTGCAGGGCTTTGTCCCTAGCCCTGCCCCAGGCACCGGTAGTCTTGACCCTTCTGCAGCGATTCTTGCACAAGAGCCCCACTGCTCCTGGCCCAGGCACCCAGCCTTCTGCAGCCCCCCTAGCCTGGCCTTGGTGCAGAGCCCAGTCAGCCCCCTGACCCCAGCAACAGCTCTACCCCCAAAGTCCTGTGTCTGTATAGCTCCCCCTTACTGACCTCCCCGGGTCAAGGCACCTGTATAGCTCACCTAACTGACATCTTCCCTCGGGTCAAGGCACCTGTGCCTGTATAGATTCCCCCGAACTGTCCCACCCCACCCTCTGGGTCAAGGCACCTGTTCCTACATAGATCCCCCTTACCTCCCCCCCATCAAGGCACCTGTGCCTGTATAGATTCCCCCTTACTGACTAACTCACCTCTTACCTAATCAGAGCCCCTGCACTCAGAGTGAACTAAGAGATTTGTATTGAGTGCCCATGGTTTCTTCCCAGCAGCATACATATTTCTGAGACTCCACTTAGGCTCATATACCTCATGCCTTCCCTAGGATCCAAACAGACACTTCCACTTTTCTTCTTCCCAAGCAATCACTTGCAGACTTGTCATTCATGTGATGACATCAGTAACAGATCTTTCTGCTCATAAAGACTGCTTTTTGTGCAGAAAACTACAATTCATACAAATGCCTTTCCCCCCTTTTTTACTTGGAAAGTTTTATTTATGGCTCTATTGAGCTGCCAGTTATTCAGCAAAATTTCCTACTAGAAATCTGTGAGGAATGCTGCTTAAATACTGATGGCATGATTGATCTATCTATCTATCCATCCATCCATGTGCAATGAAATTATCTGTCTGTGTCTCGGGAGTGGGGGGAGAGGGAAATAACTATATTCTACAGAAATATATTCTTTATTTCTTTGAATCCTTCTTTGGTTTCCTTTGGGTCTTTGCTGTGAAATTAATTGATGAGTAAAGAGAAATTGTCAACTGGAAATCCAGGGTGTTCTTTTTTTTTTTAAAGTAGTTTCAGGTACAACCCTGGAAACTGTCTTGCACACCTTTTGTATAAAAGATTCAAACAAAAAGGGAAAACTCAAGCTGCTACAGAAAGAACTATCCAAAGCACAAAGTGAATAACCTGAAAAATCAATGTTTTTCTCTAAAAGTAAAGTAATCGTGCTACATTTAACATCATACCAAATTAGCCAGATTTTAAAAAATTAATGGTGCTCCTTTAAATTCAGGCATATTGTTTAACATTCCAGCATAACAACAAAATTAAGAATTTGGGGAAAATGTGTGAAATTATGTTTTGTTTTGTTTTGTTTTTTATTTTAAAGGGTGATGTAGGGAGGAGGTATCCCTATAGGAGTAGTTATGCTGAAATTGTTCTCAAGCATTAAGTTCCTTAACTGTAGCTGGCATTAAAGCTAATATGGGAAGGGTGCACAGTTATAAAAAGTTTACTATGCTCTGAGTAGTGAAAATCAGGCTTGTTACTGTTCAGTATGATACTGAAACTTTGTCCTTGAAATTTTGGTCTAAAATGGATTCTGGCTTGAAATGGCAATCTCGAGGTATTTACAAAGTGTTCATCTGCTTTCTTGATATTTTCATTGTGTGTTGTGATACAGGTTGTAAAGTTGTTTATAAAGTGTTTTTGTTTACCAAAGAGAATAGTTTCATGTGATGTAGCTATTAATACCATGTCACTGTAAATTCCCACTACTGTTAAGTAGTGAGGATTTCAGTTAATTGCATTATGAAATTGAGGTTTTAGTTGGAGCAAGAGTAAGACACAAACTTTGATTATAACTTTTCTGCAGCTGACCACTTGCAGTCAAATATTACAATGAACCTTTCTAAACATTTTTTCTGTTACTGTTCCAGTTTCATAAGAATTATGGCAGACATTCATTCGCAAACAAGCACTCCAAGAGGCAAAATCCTGCACAATTCTGTAAATAAAATGCCCAACTAAGATATTTTCCTCAGTTTCAAAGTTTGGACATCTAGTTTCATTGCAATTGGCCTGTTTGTTCACTTACCTTTGCTTTGTTTTGTTAGATTTGTTTACTCTAGTCACAGGAATGTGTTTCTTTACACATTCTTAAGTGTATGGTGGCCTAAATGTCTCAACTGACTCTAGAATTTTCAGTAATTATGAAATTAGCCTCTCTTTAGAAGCAGCAAGTTTTTTTTTGTGGTTTTAAAATTTTATTTAGGAGCCTGCATTGATATATATAATCTGCTCATTTATATCCATATTCCTTGACAAAGAGGGAGATTAGGAATATTGGGGGGAAAAAAAGCTTGATTAAGCATAAATATCCTGTAAATACTGTTACATTTTATGACTTTAAACATACCAAAATATAAGTATTCTGAGTGTGGCAACATCATGTCTTTCATGTTTTTGTCTCATTTAACTAGGTTACATTTTGTTACCTTGTGAGCAAAGAAGCCTTAAATAATTTACCTTTGTCGTTATGCTTTTAATAAATAATGTGCACACACTTTGCATCTGACACTATAATACCCAGCACTCTTAAAAGGAGATATCTGCAGTAGGTCGGAATTGTCCTTTTCAATAAAAGGACCTATCTTTGCATCCATGCCAAAGAAAGATAGCTGGTGGTCTTTCACCCTTTATTCATTTTATTTAAAATTCAGATTTTAAAAGTCCAATGAACTATTTCTATTGTTATCCTGTTGCAGAAGTAATCAATAAGCGGAGCGTGGGCCAGCTCTGGAACACCGGATGCCCTTGAACAGACTCTGAAATCTTATTTACTTATCATTGGGTTTTTTATTATTTTCTCTGGAGTCTGGACCTTGACTGTACTTTGACCAAGACATCTGGACTGTGACCAAAAAAATTGACAACCCCATCCTGAGGTTTATGACATTTGTTAAAGAAGTAACTTTTTTCTTTTTAACTCCTATATTTTTGGATTTTGATTTCAAATTGAGTGCTACAATAACATTCAAAATATGTCATTTAAAAGTAACTCATCACAATGTGAGTGAAACCCCTACTAAATAATTCTGGTCATACTTCTGTAGTTCATATTTTAACCTTGTTTTCCATAAAAACAAACAAACAAAAAAAAAAAGAACAAGGAGAGAGGAAGTCTTTAATTAAAATGTGTCTCTGCAAATCAAAACATTTCAGTGGCGCACTTTGATTTTGTTGTTGGTTACAACACTTCTGCTGTTAAGACAAGATGAATGGGCCGTTTCTGTGGAAGGCTCTGAAAAAATTCAGCTGATTTCAATAACAGTGGAATTACAACTAAATCTAGAAAGCAGAATGAAATTAAGAGAAGTGTATTTGGTTGTCTGTCACATTACATAAAACAGGTGAGCATTTTCAGTAAAAATGTAGTTGGTTTAGAGAAGGCTTTTTAAATCTTGGGCAGTTTTATGTTAACTGAAAATAAAAAAAAATCCATTTATAATAAATTTCAGTTGATTATATTGAACACAATACTGTCTTCTATTCTAACAAAAACCAAAATAATCACCACACTTAATCTTTGTGACAGTCATATTTTTTAGGTTTCAGAAAAGCTTCATGAGTATATATGTCTAACAGTGTCCTAGAACCTTAAATGTTGTTTGTAACTAGAAGATGCAACTCTTGCAGATTTAAATGGGATTTTTCATGTTGTCTTCTTTTTATTAAAAGAATTCCCTTAATAAGCTTTGTGAAATCTTTTATTTTAACCAAAATCTTACTTTGAATGGTAAAAAAATCCAAAATATTTCTTCAGAACAATATGAAATATTAGGTGTTCAGATGTACTATATACAAAAATACACAAATTGAATATGGTTATATGTGATACAGATAATTATCAGAAGAAATATTATTACTCTCCCCCAATTGAAAGTACATTTTTTACCAGTCCTCAAACTGTGTAATTTTTTTAAAAAAAGCTTTTGAGTGGCATTTAATTGGCTACTTCTATACAATCATTCTCAAACCAAAAATGAAGTATTTTGAAGTTGGAATGCATTTTTTCCCCTTCACTCTTTCCTCCCATCTTCCGTTCCCAAAATCATTTCTGTGAAATATTTTGCTACTTATTTTAGGAAAGGTGTTGTAAAAGACTGAGTATAAAGGTGACTTCTTCATAATTTTATTGAGCTGCTTTATCTCCAGAGTATCCAGTAGCCAGGAGACTTTTATATTCCAAGCAGTTGAGAGATGAAATGTCTCAATAAATGATTTTGAAAAATCTGACTCTTTCCTAATCTATTGTCATGTGTTATTTAAATAAGGATTTAAAATATAGCTGCAAATCTTTTTAATTCCAGCAGCAGGAAAATATAAATATAATCTCATTGTTGCATTATGGTGTGGCAGTAGCTAACAAATTGTACAGAGGGACTAATGTACGGGGAGCAGGGAACTGTACTTTGTAGTAGAATAGAGTGGATTATAGGGAGATAGCTAAGTAGTGACACAGACTGTGCTACTTCTGAATAATGTTTAGCCCATTAAAAAATTCTAAAGAAATTCCCATGCAAAAATCTTAAACTAGATTTGTACGGAGAGCAAGTGTCAGTCCTTTTGTAGGTATTAAAAAAGATGTAATTAGAAAACCAGTAAATTCAGAGCTAAGTTTAAACTTAGAACCCAAGCATTCAACATGCAGTTAATATCATCTTCACAATCTTATTCTATACCTCATAATGACACCTTAAGCCTTTAAAAAACAGAGGCCTTGTCTGCATGAGAATTGCATCAGTTTAACGTATGTCCACTTTTAAACAGACTTAAATTGCTGCAAGACCTTGTGTAGACATGCCTGGTTTAAACTGAAATGAGAATGTCCACATGGAGGTTTGCACAAATTTTACTAAAATCTGCCTAGGTTTTTTTTCAACTAATTAAGAAACCTATATTTAAATTGGCGCAACTTTCTTGTGTAGACAAGGCCTAAGATATTATATTGACCTATATGTTATGGATAATCAGTGATCACACAATCTTGAGGACTTTAATTGTACAATGCTTGCTCTTAGGCCACCTTTCTGACCTTCAACAGTACACAGAAAAAGACACATTCTTGATTATCCCAGTAGAGTACTGAAGACAGTCATTCTCCATTCATTTTTTGTGATGAGGTAAAAAGCATATTTAAATTACTGAATGTATAAAATAGTGTTTCAACCTTATTTGTTTAGCCTATTGAAAAGAGCATGCCTGTCTAATGTAGGGCTCGTTTCAGTCATGTTGAAAACTGGTTTTAGTGCAGAATAAATAACCCTCTGGCAGAGTCAAGTTCTAACAAATTAGTGCTCTGGGACTCTATTATTTATGTGTGGCAATAATTGTACAGTGCTTTGAAACATACACCTTGCTTTGTTCTTGAAAATGCTAACTAGAATTGACTTTCCTTCACAAAAAAGCATATGGAAATGGGAATTATTTTCTTCTCAGCTGTGTTTTTCTCAGTGAAATAGGTAACAGCACATTCTATGGTTTTTGCTATTCTGTGCATGCTTTTGTGTGCTGCCTCTGGAAGCTGGAGTTTTGGAGATGCATGGAATGAAGAGTGAGAACTGTGGCTGTAGACAAGCTGTTAGACAGACAGACAGACAGACTTCTGACTGGCTGTAAGGACTTGTGATGACAAAATTCTGAGAGATCAGGGCAAGGCTCCAAATTCAGTACTAGATATTTTAAAATAAAATGACTTTTTTAATTACAGCTGACGATATGGCATGATTTAGCTATTGCTTTGTATGGAGCCATCAATGTTTTGGACAGTTACAGCTTTGACTCAGGCTAGCAGCTGAGATGCTTCTGATTCACGTTTATATAAAATATAAAGAAGTTAAACATACTGGCTTGTTTTGACCATTCTTCCATTGAGATTATTCACAACTTTAGAATAGCTGTTACAAAACATTTAGCAATTTATTAAACTGGCCTTCCTTGTCCTAGTGATACCAAACATCAAAATAGGAATGTAATAGTGCAAAGTAAGAAAAAACCTTGTAGGAGCTGTGCATATTCCAGATCTCTAAATTTGTGGGGGGTTAGGATTGGGGAAAAAGAAAACGGGTTAAATAGGCAGGCATAGAAGTCTGACCATTTCTATCTCTTTTATTTGCTTATTAGGTGAAAAAGTATGAGGTAAACTATTTGTAAATCTGAAAGTGTGACTGAGTGAAGAAGATTTGAGCTTTATTTCAATCTGTGTCAAGAGCGACCTATGCAACCTCTAGGTATGTCTACACTGTAATGGAAGCCCAGGGTTAGTGGGACTTGAGTCAGCTGACCCAAGTTAGAGAACCCTGGGCTTGTGTGTCTACACTGTTTCTTAACCTTACATTAAGACTTCTCTAATCCATGCTTGAACCGTGGGCTCTGGGGTCCAGACTGCAGTGCATAGATCTGAGTTGAAGTAACCGTATCCCAGAATCTTTAGCGGCCCCCTGAAATGTAGTGACTCTAGCCCTAGGACTATGATGCGGTGTAGGAAAACTTTACTTTCCACTCTGCATGTTACAGAAAGTTCGAACAGCCCACCAGTACAGCCAGCTGAACAGTCATTTGATCTGTGCGCTCCCAGCTCTCAGAGCCAGCAATATGGAGGAGGCACCTTTTGATGAACTTCTTTTGCTTGTGCTTTCACTCGTGTTTCAGGGAACTGGCAGAGCAGTCATAGAATCATAGAATCATAGGGTTGGAAGGGACCTCACGAGGTCATCTAGTCCAACCCCCTGCTAAAAAGCAGGACCACTCCCCCTAAATTATCCCAGCCAGAGTTTTGTCTAACCGAGCCTTAAAAATCTCCAAAGATGAAGATTCTACCACCTCCCTAGATAGCCCATTCCAATGCTTCACCACCCTCCTAGTGAGAAAGTTTTTCCTAATATCCAACCTTGACCTCCCCAGCTGTAATTTGAAACCATTGCTCCTTGTTCTGTCCTCTGTTACCCTCGAGAACAGCCTAACTCCCTCCTCTTTGGAGCAACCCTTCAAGTAGTTGAAGGTTGCTATCAAATCTCCCCTCAGTCTTCTCTTCTGTAGACTAAATAAGCCGAGTTCCTTCAGTCTCTCCTCATAAGACATGTGCCCCAGCCCCCTAATCATTTTTGTTGCCCTCCGCTGGACTCTTTCTAATTTGTCCACATCCTTTCTGTAGTGGGGAGCCCAAAACTGGACACAGTACTCCAGATGCGGCCTGACCAGTGTCGAATAGAGGGGAATTATCACATCCCTCGATCTGCTGGCAATACTCCTACTGATGCAGCCTAATATGCCATTGGCCTTTTTGGCAACAAGGGCACACTGTTGGCTCATATTCATCTTCCCGTCCACCATAACTCCCAGGTCCTTTTCTACAGCACTGCTACTTAGCTGATCGGTCCCCAGCCTGTAGCAGTGCATGGGATTTTTCCGTCCTAAGTGCAGGACTTTGCACTTGTCTTTGTTGAACCTCATGAGGTTTCTTTCGGCCCAGTGTTCCAATTTGTCCAAGTCTCTCTGGATCCTGTCCCTGCCCTCCAGAGTATCTACCATTCCCCCTAACTTGGTGTCATCCGAAAACTTACTAAGCACGCAGTCTATTCCATCATCAAGATCATTAATGAAGATGTTGAATAGAACCGGCCCCAGGACCGACCCCTGGGGCACTCCACTCGTTACCGGTTGCCAACCAGACATCGAGCCATTGATTCCTACCCGCTGAGCCCGTTGATCTAACCAGTTTTCGATCCACCTTACGGTCCACTCATCCAACCCATACTTCCTTAACTTGCCAACGAGAATGCTGTGGGAAACCGTATCAAAAGCCTTGCTAAAGTCAAGGTATATCACGTCAACGGCTCTTCCCGCATCCACAAATCCAGTCATCTCATCATAGAAGGAAATCAGGTTGGTCAGGCACGATTTGCCCTTGGTGAATCCATGTTGACTGTTCCTGATCACTCTATTGTCCTCCAAGTGTTTCAGGATGGATTCCTTGAGGACCTGCTCCATGATTTTCCCAGGGATTGAGGTGAGGCTGACCGGTCTGTAGTTCCCCGGATCCTCCTTTTTCCCTTTCTTAAAGATAGGTACTATATTTGCCTTTTTCCAATCCTCCGGGACCACCCCCGTTTGCCACGAGTTCTCAAAGATAATGGCCAGCGGCTCTGCAATCACTTCCCCCAACTCCCTCAGCACCCTCGGGAGGTGCAGGTGGATATTTCAGCGGTGGTTTAAAAAGGGAACTGGATAAGTTCATGGTGGCTAAGTCCATAAATGGCTATTAGCCAGAAAGGGGTTAAGAATGGTGTCCCTAGCCTCTGTTTATCAGAGGATGGAGATGGATGGCAGGAGAGTGATCACTTGATCATTGCCTGTTAGGTTCACTCCCTCTGGGGCACCTGGCACTGGCCACTGTCGGTAGACAGATACTGGGCTGGATGGACCTCTGGTCTGACCCAGTACGGCCTTTCTTATGGTTTTTATCCCACTAGAGGTATCTGATGGGTTTCCTGATGGAGCTGCAGGAGGAGGAGGAGAAAGAGGCAGAGGAGGAGGAGGACAACCCTGGCATCAGTGACACTCACTAGCACATGCTACTCATTATAATTGGCATAGCTGGCGATGGCCCATATGTAGGTTGGCATTTCTGGTGCAGGGCACAAGCGCAGACTGATGGGACCAAATTGTCATGCAGACCTGGGATGACCAGCAGTGAGTCCAGAACTTTCTCATGAAAAAAGCCACATTTCTGGAGCTTTGTGAGCAGTTTGCCCTGCCTACCAGTGCAAACATACTGAGATTATCCTTGCTAGTCCAGAGGCGTTGTTATAACTGCCTGGAAGCTGGCTCCTCTGGACAGCGACAGGTCCATTGCCAACCAGTTTGGGATTGGAAAGTTGACTTTGGGTGGTGGCAGAGAGAAATGAAGCAATCAGGCATGTCGTTTGACACAAAGTGGCTGGCATAGAAGATATTCCGGAAGTAATTGCTGACTTTAAGAGAGTGGGGGTTTCCCAACTGTGCCAGGGCCATTGCTGGGACTCATGCCCATAGTTTGCCTTTCTCAATGAGCACATAAACCGCGAAGGGAACTACTCCATTTTTATGCAGGTACTAGTGGACCACAGAGGCAAATTTATGAAAGTCAATTTGGGCTGTACAGAAAAAGTTCATGGTGCCAGGGTTCTTCACCGCTTGGGAACCGACATTCATGGACAAGCTGGGATGCTATTCCTAGCAAATGACATTGACATAAATGCGGTTATTGTTTCCACTGGTATTCTAGGGGATCCTGTGCACCCCCTTTGCCTTGTCTTATGAAACCATACTCTAACTTCAGAGGCCTTGACCAAAAAAAAAAAAAAAAGTTTAATTACTCTCTCTGAGTGTAGAGTGGTGCTTTTGGCTGGTTGAAATCACATTGAAACCCATTTGAATGCCAGTGTCATCAGCGTTGTCCGCATTACTGAGGCTTACTGTGTGCTTCACAGTTTTATGAAGCCAGAGATGGGTGATCTCCTCCTGAATGAATATGACAGTGAGGGAACGCTGGATTGGTATCCTCTGCTGCAAATAGCAGCTACCACTGAGGGACCTGGCTGTAATCAGGCAGCAGAAGTGAAGGATGCTATGTTTGCACAATATGGACTTGCATGGCCCAGTGGACAAGGAGGAATAGTACTCGTATGAAAGCGCTTGTAGGGGAAAAACCACCCCGCGCATTTGGGGGGGGGGGGGGTCATTAGAAGGATCTTGAGCTTCATTGCTATGCAATGTAAGTCTGAATGACATGATGAGCAATGAATTTGGTTGGGGAGGGGAACAATAGTTGTACAGTTTGAATTGCTGAATCTAGCTGCATAAATTTGTGATGCAGTGGTAGCAATATACTTCCTTTACAATATAATGCTTTATTTGTAAACATGTCTTAAAATGATTAACAGTAAACCATTCACACAGCAGTGGACAGGTCAGCTGCCATTACAAAACCACCATTACAAGGAAAAAAAAAAAGGGCAGCGAATAGTGATACCAGAGACAATCCCCTTACCACTACATGTTCCCTGGCCTCACATGTTCCTTACTCATTTTCCTATCTCATGGTGGTAGGGGGAGGGGTGGAGGCTTCCTCTAGAAAGGGTGGAAGGAAGAAAGCTGCATGATATTTAGTTGCTCTGCCCAGTTGCTCAAGAGTCCTGAATGCATGGGCTGCCCCAACATGGAGTTGTTCAAACTACTGCTGCATTGAGGGGATGTTTGCAGGGTGGCCATGCTGTGGAATGTGAGAGGCAACAGGAGCTGGTGCTCTTTCAGTCATTATTAACAGGAGTTGCTGAAGCTGTTCTGTCTGAGTTCAGTTTTCCTCCTTGACCACTGTTCCTGTTCCAGGAACAGCTTTGCAAACGCCAACTCCCTTGCTGGAGCGCTGTCCTCCACTTGGCTGGTGAGCCTCCACCTCTCCACTTGCCTATCAGCATGCCATTGTTCCAGTCTTTTGTCCCTCTGCTTCTGGTACTGGACTTGATGGTCTGCGCTCTCAAGAGCATTGGTCAGAATTTCCTCCCAGAAACACTTCCTCTTGAGCCAGTCTGTGAAGTTACGTTGGGCCAGGGTTCGAGTTACTGACGAAAAGCAGGCAATATCAGCTGTGTCCCGAAATAGGACAATGGTCGAAGTAGCTCAGTGGAACAGTACAGAATTAATTATTGTAGAATCTCTAGGACATAGACTGTAACAGTTCTCAAGTAAACCAACATACATCGTGAAAGGGATGCTTCAGACCTCTCTCTTGACAGAGCCTTGTTAATTGCAGTTACGCAAGCACAGAGACAATGGCAGTTTTAAAATAACCTTCATTCTGTTTCTTAAACATCTCATAACTAACTCCCATATGGAGGCTTGGGTGGGTGTGTATAGTAAGTTTGCTGCAAAAGGCTTTTTCTCTCATTTCAGGCCACTTATATTTTGGAAGCTATAACTGTTCTTATGGTGCCTTATTGGCAGAGGGGGATGTTATTCCAAGCTGCTGGAAGGAAACCTTTAGTGTACACAGCCGAAGTATTCCAACATTTGTGAGTGGAGTGGACTAGTCAGCTATAGGGGGGCCCTGAAAAGTACACCCTTCCCACAGTGTGACTGTCTGGAGTTTGCAGAAAAAGTTCAGGAAAAGTTTGCAACTAGTCAGCAGCCAGGATTGGCTTAGAATCCATAAGGGAATTAATGATGCTCTGTTAGGAAAAGTGGCTGCATAGACCCAGGAGGGATGCTTGCAGAGTAGCAAATTTCTAGAAAATGAAAGGAACACAAGTATGTCCCTAGCAAACATCTGTGACTTAATAGTTAAAATAACTGTTCCAGGTGTTCCTGAATGTTTGAAGTTCCAAGTCACCATTAGTGAAGGAAGGGGCAGAGGGAGGGAGGACATTTAGGCGATGTGATACAATCTGCCACTAGTGTTTAGGGTTTACCATTTTTGCTTTGGGTTCTTAGAGCAAAAATCCCTCCCATTACTGTGATGCTAAACTTTTAATTTGTTTCGTACACCTAACAGGTTCTGGGGAATCTCCACTTGGTTTGGTGCAGGGCTGGCAGTGGGCTTTTTCTCAGGGGAGGGTGTCAAACAGCTCTTTCAAGTACTCTGCTCATAAAAGAAATGCCATAGGTGGAATTGATACTAGTGTTGAAGATCATTCTAAAATAACACATTTCTGCAGAAAACCTAGGAATACAAAGAGGTCCCTTTTATCATGCAAGGGCCTTAGCATGGGTTGTGTCTGGGATTTCCTGCCAGAGCTTTCTGTAAAGTAGCAAGGGCATACTTATTGCAGAAACAGCACAGTGAAGCCATTGTGTTCAGATAAAGGAACATTTTAATTTTTTGTGGAAAACTTTCCTGGCAAGGTATTTAAATAGCTAGTCACATTAGGCAATAATAATTCATGTAAGTGTGTCTAGTACAAATATGGTACTGAAGACAGAAAACAATCTATTTTGAATGAAATTTAAGTTTTTCTGTAGCATGTGATATTCCCCCTTTTAACTCTATTTTTATTAAATGGATCAAAAAGTGATAAATTACTGCAAACACAAACTGCTGATTTCCACCCTGGACGCTGTCTCTATATTGTAGTACGTATTTAAAAAAAATCATGAACTGGCTGCAAACGTAGTAAGCATATCACATGCTCTTTTGACTGTTCTAAACCATGTTCTTCTGCACCTCCTGTCTTACCACACCCTTTGTCATCACTTTTCCTTTTAAATTGTAAGGTCAGGGCAGATTTTTGTCTGTAAAATGCCATGCTTGTCTGTTTAAATGCTAGAATTCTTTCCCATGGTCCTATGCGGCTTCCGTGAAGAGACTTCCTTTATATTTATATTGCTTTTATTTATACTTCTAAACCATGGAAAGCCGTGTTTGCATTGCCACCACTTTCAGAGGTAGTCACTCTGTACGTAGTTTCCCCCTTGAGGCTCCGAATTACCTGAAATGTACAATCCTGACTTTTACAAAAGCTTTGGATGCCCTGGGAAACTTCTGTAAAATAAGGGTTTTCCCGAGTGTAAATGGCACACGTCTCCCTGACTATTTATTTATTTATTTATTTTTCTGAAAGCAAAGAAATTTTGTTGGAACCTTTTCAATTCAAAATAGTGAATTTGCACTTTATGGTGAGTGTGGAGAAAATGCAGAGATTTGTGCATGGCAGTTTTATTAGTATTTTATTACTTCATAGTATTTGCTATTTTGTATGTCTTTGGTTTGATTAGAATACAGTAATGATACAAATTCAAGGGATCATTTGTCTGAGTAGTTCGATAAACTATTTTTGCTGCTTAAGTGAGGTGTTGCAGGAACAGACCTATAATTTAGCAGACCATAGAACTTAGTTTGATGGACATATTTACAGATAATGCTGATTGGAAAAATTTCCAACACTGGAATATGGGCTTTCTTATGTTCCTTTCCAGGTCTCTGTTTTATTGTGATCATAAATGTAGATTTAAGATAGAAAAGAGGTTTTATATAAAACTTCCATTTTTCTCCTGTAACTTCTGTTCCTTACTCCATTACACAGAATTATGTAGCTTTACAAGACGCATGTAATTTAGTGCAAACTGGCTTTGTTGTATAAAACAATGCACTCAGTTTCCATTACTGTGGTAAGCAGGCACCTAAAGCTTACCACTAAATCTTCTGCTTCATCAGCCATGCTTGAGTGAAAACGGATTGCTAGTATTTTAAATTAATAATGTAATATATAAATGTATTCTTTACTAATCATTCTAATAATTTGTTTATTTAATTCAGGGTTTCATATGATGAGGCTTTTATTATGGCCAGTGACCCATTGGAAGGCTTTCATGAAGTGAACTTAGCTTCACCCACTACACCGGATCTTCTTGGAGTGGATGAGCCAGGGACTCAGGAACCAACTACCTCACCTAGCGTAATCTATCGGCCGCATCCTTCTGCTGTGTGCTTGACACCTATTCAAACCAATGCATTAAATGTTTCTGACCTTCCCACACAACCTGTTTATTCATCTCCAAGGCACCTAAATTGTGGGGAATCATCAGGTATCAGGTATGTTGTTGATAATGAGTAATATCTGACTTATTTAAATGCAAATCTTTTAAATTTACTTAAAAAAAATTACATATGTCCTTAATAAAACATTATGAATATCTTTAACTTCCTGTGTTAAATTATGCTTATAGTGACACTTTGAACAGCGAAACTGACATTTCTAAAAGACTTAATCTTCTTAATGTATTTTCTTATTTAAACATGTCGTTTTCTTTCTAGCATCAATGTTACAGACACGGTCCCTTGTTCTACCTTTGGACCCCAGAGTGGGTCATCCAAACACAATAATTACAAAAAAGAAAGCAGCAATGCAGAGAGAGAGTTTTTGCAAGGTGCTATGCTAACGGATGTTTCTGAAGGGAATGAAGATATTTTTGGGCTGAGCACAGACAGTCTGTCTCACTTACGGAGTCCATCTGTACTTGAAGTAAGAGAGAAAGGCTATGAGAGATTGAAAGAAGAACTTGCAAAAGCTCAGAGGGTAAGATTTATTTTATTATATTCTCTGATCTCTGCTTGCACACTGGAGCGAGATTTGTACTATCATGGTCCTATAGATGGGTCAGAAGGCAAACAGTTTGGGCTTCCCCATGGTTCGTAGGATTATCCATACGTCATTATTTTACGTATCTTGGTCCTGGGTCTCTGCAGTGATAATGACTCAAACATCCCCGGTGTAGTTTTCCAGGGTTGATTCACGTTATTATGAAAAACATTTTCTTTTCTTAAACTTTGACTATTCCTCTCTTTTGGGAATAAGAATAATTTACTTCTGTTCTAGTATTAACTTTTAGATATTTATAGCCATTGATGTAGCCCTGGAGGCTTCTCTCTTACACTACATAAATGATGCATGCAGCATAGGGAGTAGAGATATTTTAGAACACGGGAGATCACATACTACAAGGATATATTATAGGAATGCATGTACATGAAAGAAGAAATAAGAACATCAGTCTTCACAGTATCGCAATGCCATACTTTGAATAGAAAGCGGTTAGATAGGATAGCCTTATTGTTACAGCACATGACAGGGAACCAGGACATCTGGTTTCCTTCTTCTTGCTGCGAATTGCCATGAAAGTCCCTTAAACTCTGCTTCTGTTCCTTATCTATAAAACAAAAGTGCGCAAGGGTGTAATTCATTAATATTTGTAAAGCGCTTTGCTTTCTTTGGATGGAAGGTATGCTATATAAATGCAAAGCATTATTATTTATCGTGTAAATAAATAATAGATGTGCTGTCTTTTCCCTCTCTCTATATGAGATTCCACATTTATTTTTATTTAAACTCATCTTGCCACATGTTTGGATCTGTATTCTTGTATGCATCCCCCCTCAGTGTTGGATGTTGTCATCAATTCTGTCATGATTGAATTTAGCCTTTCATTATGACTTTTAATGTAAATTTTAAATATGGGTTCTCATAGTTCCTGATACTAAAATTTTACCACTAAATAAGTGTTCTGAGCCAACCTTTATTTCTTTGCTATGATATTTTATTTTGTTGGAATTTAGCAAACAGAACAAAATCAAATAAACCTGTGGCTAAGTTTTGGGAGAATGTTGATCACTGCCACAAGCAAGTTCTTAATTTATTGTAGTTTTCTAAGTTTAAAGTTCCACTTTACAGAAAACCCCCCAATATTTGAAAGTACCCAGATCCAGAGTTAGGATTACTTAAACAACCTCATTGTAGCCTTGGTATTGTCAGCATGAGAACAACGAGAAAATCTGAGATAACCTTATCAAGGACATTTGAAAATGGAGTTTTACAATAGGAAACTTACATAAACCTTAATTGCGTAATGGGGCCCAGTATTCATGCATATGTTTAAATATGCCTTCTCTCTCCTCTTTCTGAGAACTTTGTCCAGCAGAGTATTGGGGGAACAGGGCATGTAGAACACTGATAGTGTTTCTGGACATAGAAAATCTGTTATGCTAATTTGGATGGTGGTGGAAAACCCAGATCTTCTCTCGGAGAGGCCAGATGTTTTACTCACTTCTCAAGATGACTGGCACCATCAGCAAGGTTGCAAAAAGGAAACATCCTGGAATTTCTGGGGGTCTCAGTGATAGTTATGCATACTCTGCTTCAGTCTAGATGAGCCACCACATCCAAAGTTTGTCCTAAAATGGGGAGAGAGTTTAGGTCTGTCATAAGAGCCAGGGTTGTATTCAACTTGGTATTAGTGTGTTTCTTGAATTCAGACATCTTAATGTATTCTCCTGTCCACAGAATTGTCTCCCTGCAAGCTTAATTTTGTCTGAGCTCTTTGTGACCCTCTATTTGAATTTATTCCAACTGTCGATATTCTCTTTCTAATCCTTAATCTCAGGGCCCTGTGCCAGGGGAGGGCACCCGGTGGCATGCATCATTCCTCCCCCCCCCCCACCCCACAGTTGGCAGGGGCACAGAATTCCTCCATGACCACGTCAGGAAGAGCGAATTCCTTCTGCCTTGGACCAGGGCATGAGACGACAGCTCCTCTGGCCCCTGGGCCCTGAGCAGGAGGCACCTTTTCCAGCCCTGGGGCCATGGCGTGAGATGGGAATGGAGACAGTGCCTCCAGCCTCCCTGGGAGGAGGGGCCACAGAAAGTGCCCCTCTAAAAGTGGCCAAATTTTTATTCTTGTCCATGCCCATGTTTAATCTTATTCCTAATGGCTGTCTACTGATGAGTGTTGGAATTGATAGGAAGGTTGAATTAAAGCGCTCCAGGTATTCATTGAAATCGGGCTGCATCTTACTTTAGATTTAAATGTCCATCACCCATTTAGTGATTAAGGACTGAAAGGTTTGCTCTCAGCACCCATATGTTCATGGGAATTCTTGTTCTCCTTGAAATGCCACAGCATAATCAGGTATTCCAGATGAGTTCCCAACAAAAGACATCTGCTATGGCAATTACTTAAGATAGAAAACAAACAAAAGGAACTCCCTTAAAGGTCAAGGAATGCTAAATAAATTAAAAATACATATACAAAAAATACAGCAATATAAAGGACTCCCCATCTCTCCGTTACATATACAGTCACCAGCAAGTATAATAATTATATAAATCCAAATCCCTCAGACCTGCCCTTCCCCCAAAGCCTGGGTAAAATAAAAGAAAAGAACTTTACAGCATATCCAGAAGGTTATCATATCCAGGCTCAGGTGGACCAATACAGAAAAGCAATCTTGTATTGAAAAAATTTTAGTTGACACAGTCTCATCAATGTTATACTGAAGGTATCAGGCAGTCTGGGGCAATCAGTACTGGTCAACTTTCACCTCAGCCTATGTGGTGTCTTTCTCATAGGCTGGTCAAGATTGCAGCTCATCAGTTGCCTGCCTTCATTATAGCTGGTATCAAGAAACTCAGGTGATGGTCACGCTAGCATGGTTATTTCAAGACTCAGTTCACTGACTCAAGTACACTTGTACCTAAGACTTTTCCCCTCATGTCTTTATTCACTTATATCACCTTATCTGCCAGTCTCAGGTTGTGGTGATTGTGAAAGTGGTTAAGAAAAGTAAGCCAACCATATTTAGGTAACATCCAGATGAACAGTGACCATGTCTTACAAACAGCATTCCTTGACCTTTAAGGGTGTTCCTTTTGTTTGTTTTCTATCTTAAGTAATTGCCATATTAGATGTCTTTTGTTGGGCGCTCATCTGGAATACCTGATTATGCTGTGGCATTTCAAGGAGAACAAGACTTCCCATGAACATATGGGTGCTGAGAGAAAACCTTTCAGTCCTTAATCAATTAAAGGTGAAATTCAGATTCTGGCAGGTACTACGAAGCAGGCATACTTTATCAGTTGTATATGATATTAAGATATATGGCACTATATTAATACTTTGTTCATACGGATCAGGTCAGATAATAAAAGCGCTAACATTGCTATCTATCTGCACGGGAGAGGGTTTTTTAGTGTTTGTTTTGGCATGCAGGTAAAAAAGTTTGAGTGAAATAATTAGTAGTATTTTGTGAAGTAGAAACTTTGTGAGTTTTCAGGTTTTAAAATAGTCAATTTTCTCCAAGTAGCTTATCTTTTCTTTTAAATAGCCACATCGGGAGTGCCACTAAAACGTCTGCCTCAGCTCGTGTTTTTTATTTCTCATTGCTCACAGCTGACTATATCTAAGTCTTCCGTAACAGCTTTAGGTATAGGGAGGCAGCCTTAAGCATCCATCAAGTTATCTTTGCTTTTAAAGCAAGTCAATCCAAAATATTCAACTTGTTTGACAATGTAATATATAGTGTATTATCTACCCCCTAAATTACAGCCTGGAAACTTGCCCAACAAGATTTAAGATGTGACACGTCTAGCCGAAGTGCGAAGAGCAGTAAGCTATGTTATGGTGTTTTCTGCTGCTTTTTTATTATATTTCAGTAACATAACCAACCGGAATTCGTGCTTGGACAATTTTATTGTTTAAGTGTATACCAGTAGTGTTATTTAGCAGCCTACACTGAATCTTGAAAAGGCAGTCTTTCCAATCACAGGTTAAACCAGTAAAATATTTTATTTAAAACGCTTGTATCTAAACCACAGAATTTTATCTTTTAGTTCTGTCACTTTAAACTAAAGGTTTAAAAGTGTGCCGAACTAGTTTTACCTTTCAGTGTGATTTTACGATAATGCTTGACTGAATGTTATTTTAACTTTCTTTTGAGACTAGTGATGCGTGTAATGTTTCATTTACAAACATGAAGTTGAAAACTAAGTGCTGGTATGTGTTCTCTCTCTATTGTTGAAACATATGAGGCCTGAATAGTCACCACTCCTGGATCAAGCTCTGTCTTTTCCTTTCTTCAACTCCCCTACTTTTCTTGAGAAATACAGTTAAACAAAAAGGAATATGAGCAAATACAAACTTGCTAATCTTCAGTGTTGTCTTCCCTTGGTTTATTTTTCTATTTAATTCCTTTATTCTACTCTATTTCTCTCCTTTTATTTCCATGGTCTTTCCTCTTCTTTTCCCTCTTTCTTTCTGCTTTTCCATCACAAAATATATGTCTATCCCCCTCCTTAACCTCTTTCATTTTTCTCTAGTATTCTTTTTTGGGAAAGCTAGCAGCTTGTGTTTGGAACAATAGATATTAAGTTGGGAGGTATACCCTAATTGCTGTGCCTTGGCATACATAACACATCTTGACATGCTATCTATTAAAAAAATTAGAGGGCTGCAGGTGAGAAAAGCAAAAAATGAAACCTTCATGAAAATAAACACACCTCCCAAATCTAAATGAAAAAATCAACAAATTATACTGTTAGCTCAGAACTGTGCCCTGAGGTTTATCAAATTTTAGTTGTCCAAGATGCCCAAAAGCAGAATCTGTCATCTTTTTAAAAACAAAAAAAAAACCACCCAACAAATTGCTGCCAATGTTGTCTTAGGTAGGAACTAAGATCAAAAGTTCAGCTTGATGCTAGAGGGAAAGATGGGGTTTCCTCACCTGACTACATCTAGGCTTTTTTTTTAAGCCTTTGAAAACAATTGGGAACACCTTGAGTAGGAGTGATTAGGAGCCTGTGCAGAGAGATTTGGGCATTGGTTCTATGTCTTCGTAGTGATTCCACCTTCAGAGGAGTGTGAGAGTGGGAGGCCAGATGCATTCTGTACCAGCTGAATGTGCTGTGTGACTTTCAAGGGAAGTCTTAAGTAGAGTATATTAGAGTATTCTATCATGGCAGTGACAAAATTGTGAATGGTTGAGTGGCTGTAGCCACGTGGCTTGCTGAGGGGAATATGTCACTAAGAACCAATGCTGTAACTTGAGAATTCAGAAACAGTGATTAATTCAAGAAAAACCTCATTTTAAAATATCTAGAAAAAGCATTACTGTGTATTGAGTTGGGTTGGAAAGAGCTGATGTGCTGAAGGAGAATGGGTTAGGTTGGCAGGGATGCACACTAGGGGAATTGAATCTGTTGGTTTATGTGGTAGATGGTAGGTGAGAACTAGATTGAAAGAGGAAAGGTGGTCACAAAGAGCACATCAAAGGCATTATAACAGGATATGTTTTGTTTCTTCCCACCCTGCCCTTTCATTAAAAGATCCCAGTTTTTATTCTGACAGAGCCAAGCAGCGGAGGAAGGAAGAGGTTGTCCCTTTTCCCTCCTCCTTCATCCCCATCCTCCCTTATACTTGTCAAAATACTACAAACCCCAGTTCCCAGTTTGTCACTTTGAAAACATGCCCAACCTGGTCGTTGCAGGAAATTGTCACCTATTCACTTATTCTGGGCTCTAGTTGCTGCTCTCCCTAACTGCATGCAGCATTCTAATGTCAGACCAAAGACTGGCCGTAGGTAGACTCTTCCCAACTCGCTCTTCCATTTATGAAGTATATTCAGGAAATCTTGGCGCATAATATCTTTTACACTAAGGCTTCTTTACACTGCTCTGCGCAGTGTTATGATCTTGCAGTGGGTGCATGTGTAATTTATGCCCACTTTACGACATTCTGGCATTAAAAAGGGGCCTGAAAGGCAGTGATGCAGTGAGAGGGGACAGTGTGGGCCAGAACGGTGGGAGCTGGTCCCTGCCCCCAGCACTGGAGAGGGAACCCCGTTCAACGCTGAGGGACAGAGGCCGCCCTCCTGACCTCTGCTGCGTTCTCGGCACAGCGTTCCGGCCAGCCCTGCCCCGGGGTGGCCTGCCCCCAGGCCCTGGGGAACAGTGGCCGCACGCTGCCTTGTCCTCTGGGGCAGACCAGCTGGCCAGGGGCAAGGCGGGCTGGAATGGTGCACTGAGAGCGCTCAGCGCAGCGGAGGCTGGGCGGGTGGCCTCTGGCCCTGCCCTTGTAGTGTTGAACAGGCCTACAGCACCAGGGGCCGTGGCCGTTTCCCCCCCCACCCCCCCGCCATTCTGGCCCTCGCAGGGGGGGAAGCCTGCCTGGCACCCCCCAGCAGCCCCTCAGAGGAGCCCCCCTCTCTAGGGCACCTGGGGGGTGGGGCTGAGATCCCCTTTTGCCCTTTGTCGGGGGGGGGGGGAGTGGGGTGTCCAAATGTGGGCTTAGCTCCCGGGCGCCAGCCACCTCGCTACGCCACTGCAGAAAGGGGTTTTAGTGTAAATGAGATTGTCTCCCCCTCTGCCAAATTTTAAATGATGTAGTAGACAGTTATAAGTAGGATTAAACTGATTTGACCACGTATCATTGCCTTCGCAGAGAGCAGAGATGTAACTAGAGAGCTGTTTTCGGGTTAACTTAGAGTTGTAATGTCAGGAGGCTCCCTGGGGACAAAACTTTGTATTTAAATATATAAAAATGCTTCTGAGAGAACTGGGACTCTTCAGACAAATGTTTTTCTTTAAAGAAATGGTTTATTTATTTAAACATAATTAAAAAACAAAAGGTGTGTAGTGGCTATGCGACTTTATCACAGTATCAAACTTACGAACTGACCAAACTTATAAAATTAATTTTTATATTCTCCTTTTAGTTTCTGCATTCTGTTTTAGTGAATGTACTCTTCTGTATTTAAGGAAATAAGCTCTTTGTACTTCTGAGAATTTTGGAAACACATATTTAGGTCAATTGTATTTTAGATCAGCCAGACAGGTTGCCATATAGAAGGAAGTGCTTGATATATGTATACAGTATTAATATTATTGCTTCTAGTGTTAAGCTTAATGTTTTGAAAAGTTTTATTTAGCAAAGGTGGTCTTGTTCCACTGATTTACCTCTGGCAGAGTTTAAAAGCCAACAAACTATTATATTAAGTTAGAATAAACAATTTTCAATTTTCCATAGGAGCTGAAGTTAAAAGATGAAGAATGTGAAAGACTTTCTAAAGTGCGAGATCAACTTGGACAGGAATTGGAAGAACTTACAGCTAGTCTTTTTGAGGTTTGTTTGAGTCATTGCTGTGATATAATTCAAGGAGACTGGGCAAGGTGTGTTATGTAGCATCAGTACATTGTACTCTGATATAGAGAAATTCAAACTTGTACAAAGATTTGTTTAAAAAGACTCGGGCCTGTTGAAGTGGAGACATGAGAGCAAGAAATTGTGTGGTTTTACCTGTATATGAGAGAGATTTGTTAGCTTGCTTATACCCAAAATGGGGTTTGTAAGAAAAATAGACCAGAAAGCTTAAAATATATACTCCCGTTCTTCTGCATATTCATTTTCTATCAAAGCCAGTTTATCTGTTAATTGACAACAAGGTTGTATAGAAAAGTAGTACAGTTAGGGCTATAATGAGGGACACAGAAAAATAAATGCTCTAGATCAGAGGTGGAATTCTGTGTAGTATAACTCTTCATAGTTCCAGCTGTTAGATTTGGGGCCAAGTGAGTTCCTCCCCAAACTTTGAAATAAATCTGTTAATACACAGTTATTATTTAGGTGCATTTGTGTAACCAGTCAGTGTAGAATTTGGTTGCACAATCATAAGCATAAATATTAAAGGTGCCTTTAAAGTCAAGAAAAGCATGGTGGTGCAATCATAAAAAGAATGAGTTTGTGCCACTTCAGGAAACCATTCTAAAGATATATTAAAGAAGGCAACATCCAGGACTAGTTGCCATTTTTGCTAGGGCAAGGCTAAAAACTTTGAAATAATTTTCAAAATAAATTGCATTATACAAAGATATTTTGGACACTTATCAAAACTTAATATTGGTTTTTAGTATCTGGAGTTATAACAAGATTAATCAAAGAAAACAAGTATGTAACATTGTGGACCTCTTTGGAAACAGTTATTTAAAACTATAATATAATAGTTGACAGAGGAAGGCTGTCAAAACCTGAAATGGTTAAAAACTAAAACTAAGAAAGTGTTAAAACTCAAACTGATCTGTGGGGGTAACACAGTTTGCTCTCCACTCCTTGTGGGATGAGCAGTATCATTTTAAAAAACTTGGTTCAAAGGCATATACGTGGGAAAGAAAGAATAGAAAATTAGAAAGAGGAAGATGGAGGTAGTGATAATAGTAAGAAACATGAGAAAGGAGAGAGGGAAATGAGAAAAATTGGGCATGTACTTCACATAAAAATAAATACATCTCTGAAACATTAAATTGATGCCATGTCAGAGCATTATGGAAAAATGTATTACTTAATCTGTATTTGATATGCTACACATGAAATACAAGGAATTTAGTACCTATTCCATAATGTGTTTAAGCTATCAGCACTCCCAAATGTTAACATACCACGCAAGCTTTACTTCTGTGATTGTTTCACTGGGCCGTGGTCCTGCATTGAGATCCAGAGGCTTGGACCCCTGTGTCTATGCAGAGTCTCATTGGCTTCCTTGGGTCATTAATGGGCACATGGTCTTGTTTTAGGGTAACCTGTGTAGAGAAGAGGTAAGTTAATCAACTCACCAATCACATGCTACTGAGTTCCTCTCTTTGACTTAATGTATTTACACAGAACACGAATTCCTGCCATTGCAACAAACTACAGCTGGATTTTCTATAGGAATCTTCTAAATATTAAAATAGGATTCACTTTCTCATTTTAGGAATCCAGTACCAGTCTTTACCATAAACCAGATATGCGCGCACACAATATTAATTTCAAATTCCTTTTTACGAATAATACTCCAAAGATATTGTTAAAACACAGCAGTTACAATGCACACACTCTAGATTAATATCATTGTCCTTTAAATGAAGAATATAACACTGGGCCTAAATCTTAAAATATATGCGTATACGGTACCTTACAAAAGTGAATGCAGGGATTGGGACTTTGACATTTAGAGATTTTCTGCTTTCATATAGGCTTACCCTGAGTATTATATTGATAAGTTTATTGGCAGCTTATCTTCTCCCTGTAGGGCTGAGGTGTACCTGTCAGGGTGCAGAGCCATGCTTTGTGTCTCAACAATATATATATTTTCACACAAATACAACTGCCCTACTTACTTAATTTTAAGTTTGTGTCTTTAAAATAACAAAAGAAAGACAACAGCCCTTTCAGGCATGTAGCAAACTTCACTATCTCCTTTATTGTTCCAGACCAATAATGACCAACTATCCTGTATAATTACAGGAAACTGCATTGAAATCCAATCCATAGATTTGAGTTAGGTTATCTGAGCAGCTCTGTAGGACTAGACTGGGTCTGATTGGAGCTCCAAATGGCTGCCAGTTTTTTACCCTGACAGCAATCATTACTGATTGGCTTGCCACCTTGTCTGGAAATGTTTCCATGTCAAGTCAGAGCAAGTAGAAATAGCAGCTGTAATTACAGCAATGAGTACTTTTGACTGAACACCATGATTTAAGAAAAAGAAATAAGGGTTACATTAGCATATCCCCTATTGCAAGATCCAGACTTATTTTGTATAATCGGGTGTGTGTTTTACATCCCAAATACTTCGATTGTAATAATATGACACACTTTGTTTTGCAAAACAAACAAGGAATCCTGTGGCACTTTTAAAGACTAACAAATTTATTTATCACATGAATAAATAAACAAATTTGTTAGTCTTTAAAGGAGCCACGGAACTCCTTGTTTGTTTTACTGAACTAGACTAGCACGGCTACCCCTCTGGAATTTGTTTTGCAAGATGCATCCCTGCTTGAAAACTGCATGGTCAATGTTAAATGTACCTGTACAGATTGTACAAATGTTTTTGTTTTCATTCCTGCATGTATCTGTTGTGATTTAAAGTTATCTTACAAGCTGATCACAGGTAGCTCTCTTGTAAACCAGTAGGAATTAAATTGCTTAAGCTGTAATGATTTTTTTTTTTTAATTTATATAGCATCCAAAATTGAGCCAAGTGCTCTACAGTTATAAGATAGGTTACTGTCACAAATAATTTATCATCTAAACCCTTTGCGTTGACTTCCTTTGGCACTAGGGAGTCACAGCAGTTCACCCATGTGCAGTAAATTGCAGAATCAGCACAAATAGACACCATACAGACAAAAAGATGGGAGGAACATAGAAAAAGGATGACTTTTTTTTTTACTCTTAATGCCTTTGCTCTTTCCTATTTCCCTTTAATAGTTGACCGATGCATCATTACCTGTATTGTTTTTAATATATTTTTTCTATTTTTTTTTTAAATTTAATTATTAATCTCTAAAATAATGTATTTTTGTTTGGGTTTTTACCTTGTCTGTTTTCATGTTTAATTTTTTTTACTATTAAATATTAAACTTCTGTATATATTAAACATTCAGTGAGCCTTTTTTATGCACAAATTAAGTTTACTGCTGTTGGTTCTGCTGACAGCAGGAAAACAGAAGCTGGCTACTTTGAGTATGAAAGTGTACCCATGTTGCCTCCCTTGCTGCTGCTTCTCTTTCTTAAGATACGAGGCGCTTTTCAATTGGCAGCCACCAGAGCATGATAGGAATATGGTGTTTCTGCCAGGCATGATCCTGTGAAGGGTTGGCTTCCCGGGGTTTCAGTTGTGCAGTGCCTGGGGTCAGGACCCTGGATATAGGTACCTGCTGATCCCCATTGATTTGCCATTGCAAAAGTAAGAGGTTTGTAGATATTTTGAGTGTATAGCCACTTCATTTCAAGTCCGACAGATATCATAAATCTTACTCTTTTTACGTAATCTTCATGAAGAAATAGATGTTCTTTATTTTTAAAGATTTCTTTCTGGATTATGTAGAGTGGCTATCTTATGTAAAAACATGTACACTAGATAAACGTTTGTGTTACAGGAAGCACATAAAATGGTGAGAGAAGCTAATATCAAACAAGCTACAGCAGAAAAACAATTAAAGGAAGCACAGGGAAAGGTGAGTTTTTCAAACTTATTATCTGTACAATTTATTACACTGTTTAAATCCAAAACTGTTTTCGGTTGAAAAATGTAGAAGGGAACTTCTCTTGTCTATGTCTAAAATTATTGAATTGTTTGGTGCCATTTTGACATACTGTTTATAAATGCTTTTGGGTCTGCCATTGGGTTTTTCCAGCACAACACTTAATAGTTGACAGTGGACACAGCAGAACAACATTGCTGCAAATGGTTTCCAAAGGTCAACATAGTGTGGTTCTTTGTGCAAATACTTTTCAAAGATGGATGATAACTGGCAACACCGTTGGATAAATTTAACATTTATATCATGTCATACTATGTGTCTAGCCTGCAGGTGACTTAAATGTATTTTCTCATTTTCAAGATTGATGTCCTTCAGGCTGAAGTAGCAGCTTTGAAAACGCTAGTACTGTCCACTTCACCAACATCCCCAACTAAGGAGCTTCAGAGTAGTGGAAAAGCACCATTTAAAAAAGGTCATGCAAGAAACAAAAGTACAAGTAGTGCTATGGGTGGCAGTCATCAGGACCTTACCACAATGCAGCCAATTGTGAAAGACGGCAAAGAGGTAACACTTCAGAGATTGTCCTTTTTGGCTAGTAGGAGATTCATTAATGTACATTGAATTTAAAACAATTTTATTTTGATCCCCTATAAACTCGTCTGTGGTTGAGCATGCGTGTGTAAAATCTTAATGTAGCACTGATTGGTTTTAGAGATTTTTCTGTTAACTTATTTTCCATCTTGGAGTTCCATATCAATAGTTGATGAATTTCTGAATCTTGCTGTTTCCCTTTAAATGCTCTCTCTGGGGGGAGAAGACTTTCAATATTTAAAATATTGTAAGATAGTTACTTCTGGCATTTCTGTTATTTCTGCAAGGGTTTTCAAACTGGCAGCTGCTCTTTTTTTAATACATTTGGTTAATTTCTGTCTTCTGTGCACTACTGGGCACGCTCAGATCAAGACACGTTAAAGTCGAACTATAACTCTGAGATCTAGTTAATGTGTTTACACACACACAAAAAAAGGTTAGTTTCCTACGCTTGCTTCTCAGTCTATCTGCCAGTTTTGATTGTTTTGCAATTACATTTTTAAAATGCTTTTCCTTCCCTTGTTGCTCTGCAAGAGAGACAAACACAAATGCAACTGACTATAGAGGAAACCAGGAAATTAATTATATGCAAAATGCTATTATTGCACCAGTATTTTTTTTTTTAGAGGATGTAATATATTTTTCATTTATTAGCAATCTTAGGTGCTGTTTGTAAAAACGGAAAATATTCAGACAGACGTGTAATTGAGGTTGATTGTGTCCGTTTTAAAATTTTGCTTTGTTGTAATTCTCTGCAGATCTGATGAGGGAAAGGGTGAGGGGAGAGGGGAGAGAGACAGCCAGAAGGGAAACAACTAAGGTGCTAATTACACAAAGCAGAAAGCCAGTGAAAAAGAACGAAAATCTGGAGCAATAAGTCAGGAACTCCTATCAAGTCAACTTTTTTTTTTTTTTTTTTTTTTAAGTTTGGATGAAGAAGGAAACTGAGCAAAAAATGCCATGTAAATGATGACTAAATGTTAGAATTTTAAAATTTTGAGTAAATACGTATAGAAATTATACTTTTAAAAAATATTTTTCTCCCCTGTGGTTGACTGCTTAAGGTATTGAAAAAAAATTCATTTTCTCATACCTGAGAATTTTTCTTTTGATTGAGGCTCTGGGGAATATTCCTTTAGGGAACAGGATGCACTTATTGAGTATCATTTGCACAATGAGATTGGTGGCTTAGCAACCAGAACATTTACAACCTGGTTTAATTGAGAGAGCTGATTTTGATTATACCTGGGTGAAAGTCAAGTAGATCTAATAAAAAATAAATTGGCCTGTGTAAATTCTGTTAATGGATGATTTTTTTTCTTGCTCCAAGATCAAGAAAAACTCAAAAACATAAAGATAGACTAGAATAGCATATAGGAGGTTAATATTCATCTTTGCTAATCTTTTGAGTTTAGTCAATCAGGATTGCAGTAGTTAGAACAATTTTCCTTTTGCAGTACCTCATTTACATAGATTTTAAAATAATCAGAAATTAAGGTTTAAAAATCACATTTGCTTTCTAACTGTAAACGAGTAATCAATTATTTTTGATCAAGGTATAATCATGGTCCAGGCTCCAGAGAAAATAATAAAAATATAATAAGATTTTGGAGTGTGTTCAGAGGTGTCTGGTGGGCCATCCACCTATTGAATATCCCCGCTGTCAAACAAGCATTATTAAGTTCTCAGTTTGGTGTGTCTGCTTGTCCAACATCACCTCCCTCTAGAAAACCCACTGCATATATTTTAAAAAACCCACCAAAACCCAGCCTCTTCCCCCATTCATAGTTTCTAAACTTTTGCTCCCTCTTCTCTTCTTTCATACTCCCTAGTCATGAGGAGGCCCAGGAAATCCTGCATTGGGCTTCTCATCTCCTTTTTTTTTTTTTTTCCCTATTTAAAACTGTCCCTGTTTTTAGTCATCTTAAATTGCAATCAGTGAGGTTATTTTTTTTTCCTCTCACTCCATACTTAAGTGGCTTTCATCCTTCCTCACCTCACAACCCCCAGCTTTCATGCTGCTGACCTACCTGTCCAGCCTTTTCTCTTCTACTTCCCTCACACATGCCTCTTCGTTCAACCTTTGACTGAGTGAATTTACATACACAATCAAGCCCATTCCCTAAATCTTCATTTATTTTATGATAGTCTCGTGTATGGGGCCTGTGGTGGTAGGCACAAACTTAGTAGAGGACAGTCTTAGCTCTAGAGAGTTGACAGTGTAATGTGATGATACAAACAGTAGGAGGGAAATGGGATAAGGGTAATGGTAATAAGGTCACTTAGTTAATTTGAGCTTTCGTGGGAGAAAATCCCACTTCGTCAGACGCTTTGAAGATAGGAAAGTTACAGAGTGGGAGGAAATTAAATGCAGGGGAGTGTATGACATAGCATCAGGTCAGGTTTGCTGTTACAGCCTGACCTGATGCTATGTCATACACTCCCCTGCATTTAATTTCCTCCCACTCTGTAACTTTCCTATCTTCAAAGCGTCTGATGAAGTGGGATTTTCTCCCACGAAAGCTCATGCGATAAATAAATCTGTTAGTCTTTAAAAGTGCCACAGGACTCTGTTGTCTTTCTACAGTAGACTAACACGGCTACCCCTTTGGAATTTAGTTAATTTGGTTAGTTAGTGCACATCTTAATAGCTTCAAATCTGAAAGCTGTTTTTTGCCTTTTCCAAATATAAGTAAGTAGATGGACATCATCAGTCCTCATTGGAACTCTTTGAAGCCATTTTAATTTCATTTTTCTGTAGGTGTGTAGGGGTTCTGTAGGGATTGTGAGGAGAAGGTAGTAGCCCCATAACCAAGTTGAGGGAGGGTATTCTGTGGGAATATCTAGGGAAGATAAGCTTGTAGGACAGAAGGACAAGTGAGTAATCCATCTTCAACATCCATTTGTTTGTTTCTTTCTTCTGCTTGTCTCCTTTAGTGCTGCTATCTATGCCCAGAATGCCATTCCAATCACACTTCACCAAGAACACCATCCTTTCCATTCAGAGCTCTTTTAAGCATGTGCTCCTTTTGTTCCAAGAAAGAAGTGAATTAATAATAAATATTACGCCAGCTTCCACCCTTTTCTAAAACCACATCAATTTATCTTCCCCTCCCCATGCTTTTCCAGTGCACCTTCTCTTTTCTGTCTCTTGATTGGTAAGCTCATTGGGGGTGGGGGATATTTTCTCTGTTTTTTGTTTGTGCATTGTTGGCTTTTAAATAATTATGCTACAGAAAGGTAGCTTCATAAGTCACATTTTAAGACCTTGTGAAATTATATTCTTTTAAAGGAAGACTAAAGTATTCAGAACTTGTAAAGCTTTTGCATACTGCTTTCCCCGTGACTTTAAAGATGACAGGTCAGGCAAAGTCCAGATCATTTGGCTGATCTGTGCCGCTGTGGCATCCAGCATGCATTAAAATGTGATGCCAGCAAATTCCAAAAACCCATGGGAGTACAGAGTCTAAAGACATTGCAAGTTTTAAAAAAATTAAGAAAAAATTAACTTTCCAACTTTTCAAAACACATCATGTTCCAAGGTGTTCAAACTGTGGCTCGTGAGCTGTATGAGGCTTTTTTTAACCGTTAAAGTGCAGCATGCAGAGATCCTCCGATATGTTCCATTCTCCACCCCCCAGACTGAGATGGAAAGCTCAGAGCTTGTGCCCTGCGGCACAATCCTGCGGTGCTAGGATTCTGCTCAGCAGGCAGGAGGATCTTTGCAGGGGGGGGATCAATAAATTTGGCCACCCTATCATATATTTTCAACCTCTCCCTCCACCCAAAATCAGCCATTAATGTAATCTCCTGTGGTTTGGCTCATTGCTGTAGTAAATCTCTGTGGTACCATGAGATGTGCTTAGCAAAGTGGGAGAGTAGAGTGTTTGGATTTTGGGGAACCTCAAACAAATAACAGCGAGTTTAAAATAAGCTTCATCCTACTCCTGCCTTTCTTTGGGTGACAACTCTTGAGAATTGAATGTGTTTATTTACTTTGCTTTTAAATGTAATATTAGCAGACCGCTTAGGTTTGGCCACCTTACAAAACTTCTCAAATTCAGAAAACAAGCCATGCACAGACTAAAAGGGTGTAACAAATGCATGGATATAAAATAATTAGTAACATCTTACAATTGAACAAGTTCCAGAGGGGCAGTTGTGTTAGTCTGGTTCAGCAAAACAAGGAGTCCTGTGGCACTTTTAAAGACTTAACAAATGTATTTATCGATCACGTGAGCTTTCATGGGAGAAATCCCATTTTAAAACGGAAAACTTACAGTATAGAAGGGTAAAATTACATTATTTTACTTTATTTTACCCTCTGATACTGTAAGTTTTCCATTTCAAGCGTCTGACCAAGTGGGATTTCTCCCACAAAAGTTCATGTGATAAATAAATCTGTTAGTCTTTAAAAATACCACCGGACTCCTGGTTTGTTTTTTCCAATTGAACAGTTGCTCTTGTGTTACCAAGAGTATCCTGACTTCAAGACTTCAGTGAATACCAATTTCCTCTTGTCTCATTTTTTAATGTCTGTGTCCTATTACTACAATAAGTTAAGCTATATGAACAAATGCAACTTGAGTTGCTTATTTTTGTAGTTTTAGGCAAAGTAGAGTTAAAAAAAAAGTATGGTTAAAGAGCAGCTGCTAGAGCTTTAGAAGCATGTGTGGTCGTTGTATTGGTATTTTCTAATCCTCTTTGGTTGAAATACAGGTATTAAACACTGGTCACATTTACCACAATTGCTGTAATCCATAAAATTTGTCACTAGAATGTAATTTTTTTCTTTAAAAAGTATCTTTCTGGGTTTCTTTGATAGGCTGACTTATCTCTGTATAATGAATTCAAATCCTGGAAGGATGAGCCGACTATGGATAGAACGTGCCCTTTCTTAGACAAAATCTATCAGGAGGATATCTTTCCATGTTTAACCTTCTCAAAAAGTGAGGTAACATATTTATTTGATCTAAATGTTGATGCTCTGCACATGTAATATGCATAGGTACTTATGGAAGATTTGTTTCCACGTGTTTTACTCAATACCTGAATTTATTTCTTCACATAGGTAAATAAGATTTAGCTATTTGTCTCTCGTTATTTAAAAAAAAAAAAAGGACTAGTCAAAGTGAAGAACTGAAGCCTAACTTAGAGTGATGAGGTGTTGTACAGATTCTTCCCGTTTCTGTCACTGTATCCACTACTAACCTATTCCACACAGGACTCTTTCAAATAGACTCTCATTCTTTCCCCCTCCCTCCTTCAAATTCTACTGTCCTCAGATATTGGTGATGGTTGTGTGTGCTGCTTTTGCCTTACCAGGGTTCTTTTAGGAATGTCCATTTACTATCTCTCTACTTATGCCTTTATGAAGATAGTCATAGAGGCCACAACACCCTTTCATCATCAGATACATCTCCTTCTCCTCTTCCAGTCTATCAGAGTAGCAGAGACGGTTGGGCTTCAGAACAGGCACCCGTGGGCTTTGGAACATTCTACGTTTGAGGAGGGAAGCCTTAGACATAGGGGATAGGCCTGGGGATGGGCTCAGAGGAGGATGAATGAGTTGGAGACTTAATTGATTTCAGATTAAAACAGTTGTTTTACCTTCATGGACTTGTTTTCTTCATTTTGAATTTTCAATTGTTGCTGGAAATATTTTTCTAGCCTGTCATTTTGACCACATCATCCCTCTGCTGGCTCCCCCTTCTCTGTCAGATCAAACCTAAGCTGAAGGTCTATCCTACCCTGTCTATTATCATTCACTGTTAAGGTGTTGATACTTAACTCTTCACTTTCCCCCAAACTTGCCTATCCATTTTATAGAAAAATGGAGAGCAAATAGTTCCAAATAAGTATACGGGGAGGGTCCAAATAAGTATAAGGGGAAGGGACCCCCCCCCCCCCCCAAACCACGTAGACTTATTTTTTCATTCTAAATGCAATTACCTCACCTTGGAGTGCAGAGTTTTTTGGAGAAGTGCTTGGGAGTTAGGACCTTTGGTTTTATTTACATTGTAACACAGGGCAGATCTTTCACTCATCTTTAATTTGGTTTACCTGTCTGGTGAGTTGAATTTGCATGTTTAGAACTTGCTTTGATTAAATGATATTTACAGATGTAAACCTCGTCCTACTTCAATGCAATGGATGTCAAATTACTTCTAATTGCTTTCTTTGTTTTCCTTTTGTAGTTGGCTTCAGCTGTTCTGGAGGCTGTTGAAAACAACACCCTGAGCATTGAACCGGTTGGCCTGCAACCTATTCGTTTTGTGAAAGCTTCCGCAGTTGAATGTGGGGGACCAAAGTACGTTAAATACGTTAGTCATATAAGAGACAGACAATATTTTTCATCTGGCATTTGGGTAATTCTTGGTTCGATGGACCTGTTCTAACTGTTACATGATCCTTGTAAAATGAATATTTCTTAATCTCTTGTATATGGCATCTGCATCTAGAATGCCATGCTGAACTCTGTTAGGGGAAAAATAAATGAGGACAGACTTCCCCCCCCCCCCCCCTTGCTTGTACAGTGCCTAACACAATGGTATCCTGGTCCTTGATTAAGGCTCCTAGGTAATGCAAATCATTATCATCATCCTCATCACAAATGTCAAACACAAGCAGAATAACACTGCAGAAAAAGTCTGTCAGAGGAATTGCATAATCTGATACTTCACTTAAGGCACATAATGAAGAGTAATATTTAATTCATTACAGTAATCCAGTCATTGATTTAAGGATTCAGTTTTTCCCACACTGCTTTTTCTGTGCTCTAAAGCATTGCCTATATGTAAACAAAAATAAAATTCTAACAAGTGAGAATCTTTCCGCAAGAGTGTTTGATCTAACATCAGATAGGCAAGTTATATGCAAAAAATTGAATTGCAAGAACGTGTGAATATGCACACCATTGGAGAGGCTGTCCATTGAAAGGCTTCATGAAAGAAGTAGGTATGAAGAACTAGAGTGGGAGTGCTTGACGTCTGCCAGTCTTTCAAGTATAGAAAGCTGTATGAAAAAGGTCTGGAGCCAATACAAAGGAAGGAGCTTGGGAGGACGGCATCAAAGACAAACAAAGATGTGAGCCTGGACTTGAAATAAGGATTTGTTTGAAGTTAATACAGGGAGAGATTGAAAAGAGATGATGATTTGGTATGAGTAGCAGGAGATTGTTTAAGCAGTTCTGGATGGAACTGCAGCAGTCTGAAGCGAATTGTGATGTTGGGAACCTGAGAAGAGGAGGCTGCAACAAGTGGGCTAAGAAATGACTAAGGCATTGGAACAGGGCTTTGGCAGTAGATATGTAAAAGAAAGGAAGAATTTTAGAGATCATCTAAGAGTGTCAGGATTGTTTAAGCAAATATTGAGCTTCCAAGTCTTCTACTCTTTTCTGTCAAAACAGTTTGTCAAATTAACATGTTCCCATAAAACATTTCTATTTTGACAAAACTGCATTGTCTGATGGAAACTCATCAGAAATATTTTAGCTAGCCTTACTTCTATGTTTAAAAAATTATAAAAAATAGTGGTGGTTTCTCATACCATATGTAATGTAGGATTTTTTTGCATTTTGTTTTGTATGTTTTGACCACACACACAAATATATTTTGAATCTTCCGTCAAAGAAGTTGTTTAAAGTAATGAGAAGGATCACAAATGTGTTGTTTATTTAAACCCTGCAGAACCCCAAAAGCATTAAAGGGTTTGTGTATTCCTAAACATTAACTTATTCCCTTAGCCATAACTATATCATTCTTATCATGACTCACAAGACAAGCTCACAAATCATGGGGTTCCACCATGCCAGCTTAATTGCTGGTGTGATATTTACTTCAGTGGCATGTGGTAAGGAATACATGGTGCTTAGTGCTGAGAATACCTTCCGGGAACAATTATTTGAATCCTGTGGGGGTAATAAAGCTGTCTCCCTCTTTATTATAGTGCTGGTGGGGCACGTCACAGGTTCTACTCAATATCCTGTATATGAAAAGAACCTCGCTCTATCACTGTCTTAACTCCCTCCCACTCCTTCCCTGTTCTGGGGACATTACTTATTTATTCTGTTCTGCACTTCTATCTCCCACCCTTCAGGTAGTCATAGATTAAAATGTTTTATATTGACTTCTCTTTTATTACACATTTAATATATTAGATCCATATTTAATATTTTGGAACAAAAACGTTTTGAAGTGTGAAAATTTCCTGTGGGATAAAAATTCCATTTTCTGACCAGTTCACACTTCCTCTCAGATTACAATTTAAATAGTTAATCCTAGTTGATTTAAATAGTTAATCCTAGCTGAATATTTATCTTAAGGCAATACTCTAAACTGAGAGTTTTGTCATTGTTAGACCAAAAAGAAGGGGCTTAGAAGTTTGCTTTTTTGGAGGGGGGTTAAGTAGGCCATTAAGATGAAAATGATATATACATAGCATTTCTAGTGAATTAATACCATGTACGTTAGCAAGACAGACTGCCTGAATGTTCTGAAGATTTCATTCAGTTTATAATCTATAGGGAAAACTTGTCTTAGATTGAAAAGGGTAAAGTTAATTTTAAAGACTATCACGTGAAATATCAAGTAACACAACTGAACTGTGTTTTGGATTACGTGTTTTATTATCTGTGTGTAATCATGTTAAATGACCATTTTTAATAGTTTTAAATGAATTGTAGTGCTCTTCTGTCATGTGGCTTTGTGTTGTATCACAATCAGTAGCTAGCTCCTATGTCTGTCAATGGAATACATGTCACAGTGGTTTATCTTGGTTGTAAAGCATTTCTTGGAGCAACTAAATTATTTTTAGTAGGCCTGTCAATTATAGTTAATACATGTGATTAATGCAAAACAAATTATTAAAAAACTAGTCTTGACGTAATCGCAGTTTTAATTGCAGTGTGAAACAATAATGGAATACCAATTTGTTATAAATATTTTTAAATGTTTATTCTACATTTTCAAATGTTTTGATTTCAGTTACAACACAGAATGCAAAGTGTACAGAGCTTACTTTATATTATTTTTATTACAAATATTTCCACTATGTAAAAGAAACAAAATAAATGTTTTTCAGTTCATCTCATACAGGTACAGTAGAGAAATCTCTTTATCATGAATGTGCAACTTAGAAATGTAGAATTATTACTTTTTAACATAATTGCATGCAAAACCAAAACTGTAAAACTTTAGAGTCTATATGTTAAAGCATTATGGGGGGATACAAATGTTTAGTGCATCTGGCATGTAAGTACCTTGCAAAACCAGATACACAGTGCCATGCGAACATCTGTTCTCACTTTCAGGTGACATTGTAACTAAGAAGTGGGCAGCATTATCTCCTTTAAATGTAAACAAATTTGTTTGTCTTAGTGATTGGCTGTACAAGAAGTAGGACTGAGTGAACTTGCATAAGGCAAACTGCAAAACATTTCTTCTTTTGTTTTTTTAACAGTGGAAATATTTGTAATAAAAAAATATAAAGTGAGCACTGTACACTTTGTATTCTGTATTGCAATTGAACTCAATATATTTGAAAAGATATAAAAGCTTCCAAAATATTTAAAAGTATTTGAATACCAATTTGTATTTATTATAACTATGGGATTAAATCACAGCTATTTCTTAATCTTGGAATTAATTGCAATTATTTTAATAGACAGCCCTAATTTTTAGAATAGTAAAAACTTGTATAACCATAAAAACATAATAGAAGAAAAATTCAAGTTTTTGAAGTCTGTCTTCCTCTTCCTAAAAGCTTTGTCAACATTGAGATCAACTAGTCTGAAAACTGAATGTATACTTTCAGATGAGCACAACAGAATATTTTAGCTATTGTGCTTTTTAGTTGCTTTTGTTTCATCTTTTGAAAAGTGTGTGGTTCTTGCCCTTCCTGATCTTAGGTAGTGTTAGAACAGAAGGGAAAAGAGCAAAAAGATTCTCAGGTCTATCGAACACCTTGCTCTAAGAACCTAATTTACCTGACAATTGCACGGTTACTGTATGCTGGTGGACGCTATAGAAAATCCTAAAACACTATTCTAAATACATATATCAAGCTTTTATTGTAGCAATAGTTTTTTCCCCTCAGATAAAGTTGAAGAATTATTCCAAATTGTAAATACCCCCTTTTCTGCTGCTAAGGAATGTAGGTGAAAATCTTGAAAATCCCTCTAACCTTAGTGCCCTTCCTTAATTATCTGGATCACCACTGACTAATATGACACTTACCTTGTGACAGACTGCATAATATCTGCCACTATGTTTATACTCAGATGCACACAAACAGCAGGAGTTAAAAATGGGCCTGGCCATTTAACCTTAGTTTTTCTGTAAGGCAGCCCAAAATATTACTGTCAGGTTTTCACTTCAGTCCCTCTGTTCAGGACTTTTATATAACCTTGAATACACAGGGCAATATAAACTTCAGCATAAAAGCAAAATTGATCTTATACAAATACATCTTGCACAAATGTTTCCAGCTTCAGCAGTAAAACAACTGATACAACTATATTAGTGCTCTAGGACAAATAAATCAACATCAAGCACCATTCTTTAGGTGATATTGAAATAATTGACATCAATTCAAAATATAATGGTGTATTCCACAGATGAGGGGCTCTATTGGACCAATCCCTAGCTCATTGTTTCAAGTTATATTCAACCAACTTCAAATGTACTGAATGAGGGAATGTATGGCCAAGAATAATCAAGTTTCCTCAGATTCTGCCTTAAGGATCTTAAAGATGATGTTAAAATCAGTAAAAAATTAAGGGGGCACCAATGTAAAAACAGAATAGTCATTGTAGACAACTATAGTTGACAACACAGTAGTAATTGTAAACTACAGATCAAGAGGCTAGAAGGGGAGCTCAAGAAGCTATTACTATATGCTTTCCTTTAAAGTAATTAAAATAGCATCTTGTATCTTAAAACTTGCAATTGGTTGAGTTTCCAAAATGTCATTTAAAGCAAAATAAGCAAAATTTCTATTTTACAGAAAATGTGCTCTCAGTGGACAAAGTAAATCATGCAAGCATAGAATCAAATTAGGGGACTCAAGCAGCTATTACTATATTTCTCCTTTTTGCCGATACAGGGTGAGTACCTTTACCCTTTTGAGCTCTCACTGTGTTTTTGAGCTCTCACTGTGTTTCCATACAGATATGTAACACATGAGAATAACCTTTTTTTTTTTTACATTTGTTTAGATCACTTCTGTGTGTAACTTCTTTACATACATTCGGTATATCCAACAAGGACTTTTGAAGCAACAAGATGGTAAGTGGAGAACTGTAGGTTGGTGCATGTGTCTAAAACATATAAAATATCCATTTATGTACGGTAATAGTGACATAACATTACAGAAGGTTCCATTGCTGGTACCCATATACTAGTCATTGTATTAGGTCATACAGTATTGACATGAACAGTGGTTGTTCTGAGCTTTGCCTGTAAAAATATGCAAGAGAAGAAGATTGCAATCTCATACCCAAATGCAGATGAAAAATATACTCTTCGTTGGTGCTGTCAGGACATCATGAAGCAGCGTGCTTAGACCTCCACTTTACGATGTGAATGACTGACAACGGGTGAATCCTCCAGTAAAGGAACAGATACTGTTGCTGTCATTTCCTCAGGTTATTTCGCTTGACCTGCCAACTTCATTCTTGTTTGGACTCCTCTTTGGACAGGTAGTTCTCTACCCAAGCTCCTATCTAGATTAGTAATTAGGAGAGCAGCTCAGCTGTACAGTTCAATTCCCATAGAATGGATACATAGAGATGGTTATGAAGACACTGCTGTACACAATTTAGGTTTCTTGGTTTATAAAATTTTAGAAAGATTTTGCAAACGTACTGCTTCTTGGGATATGCATTGAACTTTGTTTTTAAGTGCACTAGCTAAGAAAAATTTTGTGGATTTTCTTTTTTAATGTCAGGCTGATGATCTAGTCTGACTTGAATAGCAAAGGTATCACATAATATCACCCAACCATGTGTGTCTCCAGATCAATAATTTGTGATGGAATTAGAGCATATCCCTTAGAAAGAGATTGACTTTATTTAAATACGTACTGTATCTCCTAGTAAATTCCAATGATTATCCTCACTTCAAAAATGCTCTCACTTTTAAGTTTCGCTAACATGTTTGAAACAAATGACATTTTTGATAGAAGAATAAAATATTGTCATGGTTCAGGATTGTGTGCACTTTTGACCCCTCCCTCCCCCCACGGTCTCTGAGACCACCCTTTCAGGTGAAAGGGTGATCCTGGAATTCTACCACTTTCAGATTGGTTCTTGTGGCACAGTGCCCTATGTGCCACCTGTGATTTCTCAGCTGCCTTACTAAGTTTGAGCCCTAGTGATCTTAACTTTGGGAGCTGACTAGTGTGAAAAGACACAAATCAGCCTGTTCAAAGTGAAGTACTGTTTAATCTTAACAGCAGGATCAAAGCATAAAAAGGAAAAAGGGGTTTTAAGACAAATCTACGTGCATCTGGGTTATCTAAATTTTACGTAGGCCTATGTTACCCAGACACCCTTATCGCTGGTCTGCACATCCGCAGTCTCTTCCTTTCTCCTGACCTTCAGGTGCTCAATGTTTGTAGTCATTGCCAACTTCTCTGTTTCTGCTTCTCACTTGGAGTATCTCTGAGGTTACAAGCTGAAACCTTCCCCACCAACCAGATTGCTGATCCCAGCATGGTGGAAGTAAAATTTCAGAGGAATTGACACCTGCATTGTCCTTTTAAGTATCAGAAATAGAGGTCCATCAAATATTAATTAACTCTTAGTAATAATAGCAAACCCACATAACACTCAAATCAGAAGGTGGAATGTATAATCATAAAATCTTACAGGTAGTTCCTACATCCTACACAATTCATTGCTCTCATAACAGAAAATTAAAGTTTGTCTTGTGCTTCAGCCTCTAAATTTTCATAGCTAACAATATAGTTGTTTTTCAAGAAGTTCTCAATAATTGTTTCTTTCCTTGTTCTTCTTCTTAATTCTTCAAATTCTTGTTTCCATTCTTATAGACTCAGATTCTAAGGGACCAGTACAATCATCTAGTCTGACCTCCTGCAAAATGCAGGCCTCAAAACCTCACCCACCCACTCCAGCAATAGGCCACTAACCTATGACTGAGTTATTTTCCTCCTTAAATCATGATTTAAGGACTTTAAGATACAGAGAATTCACTGGTAGGTGAGCCATGCCCCGTGCTACAGAGGAAGGCGAAAAACACCCAGAGCCCAAGCCAATCAGCCCTTGGGGAAAATTCCTTCCCAATCCCAAATATGGCGATCAGTTAAACCCTGAGCATGTGGGCAAGTCTCAACAGCCAGTTACCCAAGAAACAATTCTCTGTAATAACTCAGAACTCACCCCATGTACCCTCCCTCCTTAGGCCACCCTTAGCCAAAGATCAGTCAATTTCCAAAATAGGCTATCTGATCATCCCATCCCCTCCATGAATTTATCAAGTTCAGTTTTGAAAGCAGTTATGTTTTTTGCCCCCACAACTCCCCTTGTAAGGCTATTCCAGAGCTTTACTCCTCTAATGGTTAGAAACCTGCATCTAATTTCAAGCCTAAATTTCTTGATGGACAGTTTATAACCATTTGTTCTGGTGTCCACATTGGTGCTGTACTCAAATAATTCCTCTCCCTCCCTGATATTAATCCCTCTGATGTATTTATAGAGAGCAATCATATCCCCTCTCAACCTTCTTTTGGTTAGGTTAAACAAGCCAAGCTTCTTGCGTCTCCTCTCATAAGGCAGGTTTTCCACTCCACAGACCATCCTTGTAGCCTTCTCTGCACCTAGTCCAATTTGAATTAATCCTTTTTAAACATGGGGGACCAGAACTGCACACAATATTCCAGATGGGGTCTCATCAGTGCCTTGTACAGTGGCATCAACGCCTCCCTGTCTCTACTTGAAATACCTCTCCTGATACATGCTAGAACCGCATTAGCTTTTTTCACGGCCACATCACATTGGCGGTTCATAGTCATGCTATGATCAACCATTACTCCCAGATCCTTCTCCTCCTCAGTCCGTTCCACCTGATGCATCCCCAACTTACAGGAGAAATGCTTATTATTTGTCCCTAAATGCATGACCTTGCACTTCCCATTATTAAATTTCAACCTATTCCTGATACTCCAGTTTACAAGGTCATCCAGATCTTTCTGTATGGTATCCCGATCCTTCTCTGTATTGGCAATACCTCCCAATTTGGTGTCATCCGCAAACTTTATTAGCACATTCCCGCTTTTTGTGCCAAGGTCAGTAACGAAAAGGTTAAATAAGATCCGTCCCAAGACCGATCTCTGAGGGACTCCACTGGTAATCTCCCTCCAGCTTGACAGTTCACTCTTCAGTATGACCCATTGTAGCCTCCCTTTTAACCAGTTCCTTATCCACCTTACTATATTCATATTAATCCCCATCCACTGTAATTTAACTAAACTCCCTATGTGGAACTGTATCAAATGCCTTGTTGAAGTCTAAGTAAATTAGGTCCACTGCATTCTCTTTATCTAAAAAAACCTGTTATCCTTTCAAAAAAGGAGATCAAGTTGGTCTGGCACTATCTACCTTTTGTAACCGGCCTGTAGTTACCCGGATCATTTTTATTCCCTTTCTTGAAAATAGGAACTATATTAGCGATTCTCCAGTCATACGGTACAACCCCTGAGTTTACAGATTCATTAAAAATCTTTGCTAATGGGCTGGCAATTTCATGAGCCAGTTCCTTTAATATCCTTGGATGGCGATTGTCCGGGCCCCCCCGATTTAGTCTCATCCAGCAGCTCAAGTTTGGCTTCTACCTCAGGTATGGTAATTTCCACTTTCATGACCTCATTCCCATTAGCTACCCTACCTCTATCCCCCAGCTCATCTTCACTTTCATTGAAAACAGATGCAAAGTACTTATTTAGACATTTAGCCATCCCTAGATTATCCTTGACCTCCACCACATCCTCAGTTTTTAATGGTCCCACTTCTTCTTTCTTTGTTTTCTTCCTATTTATATGGCTAAAGAACCTTTTACTATTGGTTTTAATTCCCTTCGCAAGGTCCAGCTCAGCTTGACTTTTTGCCTTTCTCACTCTTATCTCTACAAGTTCTGACCTCCAAAAGGTAGCTTTCCTTGCTGATCCCTCCCCTTTTCCATTCCTTGCAGGCTCTGTGCTTCCTCCTAATCGCCTTTCTGAGATGCTTACCCATCCAGCTTGGTCCACAGCTCTTGCCTGTGAATTTTTTCCTCTTCCTTGGAATGTAGGCTTCAGATAGTTCTTGCAACTTTGATTTGAAGCGATTCCAAGCCTCTTCTACCTTTACATTCCTGAGTTTTTCTGTCCAGTCCACTTTCCCAACTAATTCTTAGTTTTCTAAAGTTAGCCTTTTTAAAGTCAAAGATCCTGGTCACAGATTTATTTTTGTTTATCCTTCCAATTAGTTTGAACTGAATTAGCTCATGGTCACTTGAACCAAAGTTGTCCCCTACAAACAAGGTCCTCGCTACTCACCAGTACCAAATCTAAGATGGCATCCCCTCTTGTTGGTTCAGTAACCGTTTGGAGAAGGAATTCATCAGCTATCACATCCAGGAAAATCTGGACCCTCTTGTTACTACTAGCACATGTCCTCCAGTCTATATCTGGGAAGTTAAAGTCTTCTATAATCACACAGTTCCCAGTAGTATTAACTTCCTTAAAGGCCTTAAAGAGGTTCCTATCCGTGTCTTAATCAGATCCCGCTGGTCTGTAACACACTCCAAGCACTATTTCAGGAGAAACTCTAGTAGCTTTTTTCCCCAATGTGATTTTTACCTAGATTGATTCTGTCTTGTTAATTCCATCATTTTGAATTTCCCTACAGTCCACCTCCTCATTGATGTACAATGCCACTCCCCCACCTTTGCCTTTATAGCTGTCTTTCCTAAAGAGCACATAGCCGTCAATACCGGTACATCAGTCATGACTACTATTCCACCATGTTTGTTATCACTATAATATCTGATCTCACTTCCTCTACCAGTAGATCCAGTTCCTCCATTTTATTACGCAGGCTTCTCACGTTAGTATATAAACATTTTAGTTTGTGCTGCTTGGCCTCACTCACAATCTTTGCCTGATTTGGCACAGTCATTCTACAGACAATCTCTCTCGCTAGACTAGGCATTTACACTACTCCTCCTTCTCGTAACCCTCATGCCGCTCCCTATTTCTGTGTCCTTTCTTATTTCATTTTCCTCCTCAACACTAACATCAGGTGCGGAGATTATTTGGTCATCAACCGTCTAACCGGACTCCCTAGTTTAAAGCTCTTTTGACCAGTTGTGCTAATCTCCCTCCCAGAGGTCTGTTTCCCTCCCTACTCAGGTGCAGTCCATCCCAGGAGAACAGTCTTCTGTCCATGAATGCCTCCCAGTGATCACACATGCCAAAGCCCTCCTTATAGCACCACTGCCTGAGCCATCTGTTTGTCATCCAGATCTTCTCACACCTTTGTTGTTCTCCTCTAGGGACAGGCAGAATCCCATTAACAATCACCTGAGCTTCTATTTCCTTGGGAGTCCTCCCCAGCCTGGCATAGTCTCCTTTGATTCTCCAGTGAGAATCTACCTACATCATTTGTACCCACATGATGGACAATCAGAAGATTCTTTCCAGCTCCTGTTAAGATCCTCTTCAGCCTCAGATCGATGTCCCGTATCTTTGCACCCGGCAAGCAGCATACCCTTCTGTTCTCAGTATCAGCTCTGGTTATAGGCCTGTCTGTCCTTCTCAACAGGGAGTCCCCAGTCACATAGACTTGCCTTTTCCTGACAAGAGTGCGATTCACTAGCCTGTCCCCACTTTCTTCCGGTTGCAAGTCCTCAGTCCTACAGCTTTTCTCTGCAATCGTTTGCATCTGCTCCTGAGTCCTTCTAGGCCTCTTACTGGGAGGAATCTCCATTGTCTCATCCCCTCTTTGGATAGGACTAGCTGCTCTTCTCTTTTTCCTTGCACTCCCACTGTCAGTCACCACATGCTGTGCTCCTTTATTTGCTAACCCAGCAAATCTGTTTCTGAGCTCTATTTCTCCTTCACTAACCTGTCTTTTCCTCTGTGGACTTCTCACAGTCACATACTTCCACCGGCCACTTTCATCTCCTGGTATTCTGCCCTCACAGTCTGATGGTCCTGCTTCCATCTGCAGGTCTGGCATTTCTCTTAAAATCGCCTCACCTGTCTGCTCCATCGGTTGTTCAAAACCCTATCTAAACTCAATGAGAGTTTCCACCTGCATCTCTACCCCCAAATGTTCTCCTCCATCAACCCTATGAGGTGGCACTTCGTGCATATAAAGGTCCTTGGAGGCAGTCCCTCCAAGATAAGTACATCCCACAGCTTCCACATCCTGTCATCTTTGCTGTTGCTTCCCCAGCTTGAGTGTCTACTATGGTTGCCTCTGTAGCTGCCATAGTGCTTCCCTTATTCCTGGTCTGCACAAAATAAACCCCAACATTGCAAGCAAAGCAATACAAGAATCCCACAATCCCCCTCCCAGCTCCCACTCAGACTCCCCTGTTCACAGCCCTGTTGACTGCCTCTGTGTGCCGCTGCCTGATGGAGTGGCTGCCTTTATAGCTCCCTCAGCAGGGAAGCCCCACCCCTAACTGGGGTCAGCTGATCTCTCTCCACCACTCAGCCCCTGCAAACTGAATAAGAAAAAAACCAAAACCAAACAAACAAAAACAAAAAAACAAAAAAAAACAACAAAAAAACCCCAACAAACAAAAACCAAAAAACACCCCTAGGATTGTAATAATGGTGATTGCCACTTCAGTATAAAGGCAACAATATGTGTTTGATGTGTCGATTTTGTCTTCTGATTTGGAATCTTAATATTTTGTTTTCTTTACTTTCTTAAATTGCTTTTTGAGGTAGACTTTCTTTTGTAAGAGAGTAGCTCCTGCAGATGAGTGCATTTTAAAAAAAATTGTGAAAGGAGTGGAAGTGAATTTTAAGGGCTGGTCTACACTGTCACTCTGGGTCAATGAGATACACTAGTTACATTACATAACTAGCGTATCTCACATTGACGTACTTAAATGTCTACACCAGGGGTTCTCAACTCCTGTCCCGTGGGGCTTTTTAAAATGGCCTGCGCAGGGCTGCCCGGCTGCTGGCTGGGAGCTGGGCCGCAGCCTCCCGGTCCCGGTGCGTGGCTGGGAGCCCTGCTGCGGCCATCTGCCTCCTCTCCGATTCCGGGCAGGGCCTCGGGCCGGTGCAGCTGGGAGGTGTGCGGTGGAGGGAAGGGCGCAGGCCAGCTCTGCGTGCCATGGCATGGCTGGGGAGCATGCTTGGTGGGGGGTGGGCATGGGCCGGCACAGCACGGCTGGGAGGGGAAGGTGGGCTGTGGGCGTGCTGGCTGCTGGAGGGGTGGCTGTGGAGGGAGGGGGGCCGGGGCTGCGGACTGGCATGATTGGGGGAGTGGCAGAGCGGGAGTGTAGGCCTTGCTGTTGCTGGGGCCCAAAAAAACGCCTGCCCACAATATGGCTCTGTTCATGGGCATCCAACCCCCCTCCCTTTTTTTTTAAAGAAAACTTTAATTTTTTTTTTTTTTTTTTTTTCAAATTTTAAAAAAATCTTTTGGGCTTGAGGGCCACAAACATAATTTTTACAATCTTGAAGGGCCACTAATCGATTTAATTAAAATGTTATTTACATTTAATTAATTGATTTTAATTAAAATTTCATTTGAATTTAATTAATTTATTTTAATTAATTTTAATTTAAATTTCATTTGAATTTAATTAATTTAATTTTAATGTAACTTTACTTAAATAGACTGGTGGCCCCTCAGAGTTCTAAAAATTATATTTGTGGCCCTCGAACCAAAAAGGTTGGGAACCACTGATCTACACAGTGCAACGCTTTCATAACACTGTCAAAGAGATAGCATCTCCTCTTGATGCTACCTTCTGCCTTTCATGGAGGTGGACTAATTCAGTTGATGGGAGAGTGCTGTCCCAGTGACTAAGTGGGCCCACGTAGACCCACTGAATTGACGCCACTGTATTGATGCCTGCTGCTGCCGCATTGTAGACGTGTCCTAACTCAATGTTCCCCAAGTAAATTCAAGGTTTTGCATCTCTGTCTGGCAGATGAAATTATTTTTAGTACATTTACATGAAGAGAACCTACGTCTAAGTATTGAACAAGTTCAGTGCAAATATATGTAATGTTTGTCACAAATTTCTGCTAATAGTAATTTAAGGAAATAACCAGAAGTACACTGGAAAATGGCTGACCTTAATTTTAAAGCAATTGAATTTGAGGAGAGTATTCTTCTGACCAAAAAAGCTTATTTACCCCAGTTTGTGATATAATGCTTGCCACAATACTGTGAAGATTAAAAGACTGAGAACTCTTTGAAGGGCAGCGATGATTATAGCTAATGTTGGAAACATTTTCCTGTTTGCCAGAATTGTTTGTTTAACAATAATTCACTAAAATCAGTATTTAGGTTTGATGTTTCAGCTGCATTACACTTTTAGGAAAAATTATTTTTTTTAATATAAATTGCTCTTGTTGCTTTATGCAAATATTTTCAGATAATTTATGCTATGAGTTAGGGGAATATAGGCTTTGATGGTCATCCACATGCTGGATTGCGTGCTTGTTTGTATTGGTGTTGTTTGATTTTAGAGACATGTCTATCTTAGATTTCTTCATAAAATTTTCTGAAAGATGGTGGGGAAAACTTTTTTTTTTAGTGTTAATTTGAGCAATACCTTTTGGATTCATTTAGGGCCAGGACTTTGATCCTAAGGAAAATGGATGATTTAAGAGTGGCATCTCTGTTGTCTTACTTGTTTAACCATGTAATTCATTATGATTATGATTTGTATTACTGTGGTGTGTAGGGACCCTGGTCATTTATCCAGACTGTTTTGTGCTAAGTGCTGTACAAACACAGAATAAATACTCTCATTTGCTAATATTTTTCATACATTAAAATTTATGACTTTTTGATGTCACCAGATTACATGGTTGTGGTTGTGATGTTACTCTTTACATCCAATAGAACTGATTGAAAAAGTGTGCATGGTGGGATGGGATGGAGAGAAGTGTATAAAAAATTTTATGGATTAGTTTGCTTTTCTAGGTTTTAAAAAGGAGAACTTCTTTTATTATCCAAAAACTTTCTGTCCTTCTTCCTTTTTGCTTCTCTGCCTTCTTTTCCCCATTTTGTCACTGAAAAAGAAGGGAGGCAGAAGAAATGGGAGGGATGAAAATTGATAAACTGGGGGGGGGAAAAAAAAAAAAAAAAAAACCAGCCCAGTTTTTGTTCCATAATTTCTTAAACTGAATTGTGCTTAAAAAGTAGTGGGTTAGAGGCAAAAACACTCCCAAAACTTTGATGGAAATTTCGGATTTTAAAGGGCATTTTTAGTATGAAATTTTTCTTATGGAAAACTTCAATTATAACATCCAATCAAGTGAGAAGGGTAATGTGGGTGAGAGATCTTTTATTGGACCGACTTCTTTTGATGAAAGAGGGAGAAAAGATTTCGAGCTACCCACAGTTCTTCAGCTTTGTGTAGCTAAAAATCTTGGGTCCGTCACTTCCACTCTTGCCTCTCTCATATCTTGGGACCTACATGGCTACAACAATATTGCAAACAATACCAAGTAAAACCATTGATAAATACATGTGTGACTGCCACACTTCCATGTATATGATGTGTATAGGTACCGCAATGGTCAGCAAGGTTAAAACACTTCATAAAGATTCCCTCGGAGGGAAACCATATCTGGCAACAGGCACACAAGAAATCAGAGGGATTAATAGTTTAAGCCCTTTATATATGGATCCAAGGTTTCCTTAATGCATTAGTACTGCACATAATGGCAGGACCTCTGGACTAGATATTGCCAGCTGATGTTTTAAATTCTTGCATTTCCACATCTCAGATTCCCAAAAGTCATTTGAAAGAGCTCTAACAATGTCTTGTTTTCAGACTGACAGTGCAGCTAAGATGTGCAGTTAGAAAGTGAAGAGAAAGCCCACTTCAGACTGGGAGGACTTCTGTCTGGTGAAGGGATGGCAGCATTGCATGTTCCTTTGTGTAACCTCTTCCCCTCCTTTCCGCCCCCGCAATAAAAAAGAAAAACAAAAAACAAAACAACCCCCCGATTTTGTAATTGGTGTTGAAATTGTACCATTTTTGTAAAATTTTCCTGAAGGTGAAACTTATGAATGAGAGAGCCTATGTATCTCAGCTAAAACCTTGAATAAATGAGGATGGAGTTTTTGTTTCTGTAACCTTTTGTATTTTTTTATTTTCTACAGCGGATCAGATGTTTTGGGAAGTTATGCAGTTGAGGAAAGAGATGTCGCTGGCGAAACTAGGCTATTACAAGGAAGAACTCTAATTCTCTACACTCTGCTGCATGTGTGAACTTCGATATCAATAACTAAAATGGCTGGAATTTTTTGTCACTCGATAATTTATTTCCAACAAGTGGATCCAAGATCTTTTCTCCTTTTTGCGAATTGCACTAAGAAGTACTGTGATTGTTTTAAACTCTCCTATGCTGTATATGCTTAGATACGATACTTTAGTTGAAGAAAATGTGGCAAGCCCTTACAGGTGTACTAGTTATTGTAATTTACAGTTGAAAACAAAACCTCTGATTAAATAAATGTTAGATTGAAGATGTTTTTATTTTCTGTTCTGTATAATTTATAATGCAGAATGATTTCCCTCCATCCCTCCAGTAGTCACACTAACTCTGTAATCTGTTGTGGTACTGATCAGTAGAAAAGAATTGGTTTGAAGTACATCTAAGAATTTTATGAATAGGTGGGAGTAAATGTCTCTTTTAAACACGTCTAAGGTTCCCTTCACTGCAGTGACCTGGGCACTTAATCATCAATATAAAAGGAAATGTCTAGGAGGATTTGGGGTTCCCTGAAATATTTTTTAAATGTTGCTCTCTGTCTACATTCCCCGTTTATAGTTTTGTAGTGTGTAAGCCCAGAAAAAAAAAATATTATATAGTCTGACCTGTGTATAACAAGTCCCTAGATTTCACCCAATTACCTCTTTATTGAGCCAAGTAATTTGTTGATTGTTACAGTTTCGCTAAGTCAAAGACATTCAGTCTTTATAAAGACATCAGAAAGAAAGATTATGCTTTTTCTCCTAGACTAAAGAGACCTTTGGTACCCAGTATTTTCTCCTGCAGTAGGTACTTAGATGCTATAATCAAGTTAGGTCTCAAATCTGTTTTTTAAGTCTTTCCCTATAAGGCATTTATTCCAGTCCTCAAATCATTTTTGTCTCTCTTTTCTCCTCCCTTTTCCATTTTTCCACCTCCATTTAAAAAATGTGGATAAGGGAACCCTCAGCAGTATTCTATCATCTTTCTCCCCAGTGCTGTGTACAAAGGTAAAATCAACTCCTTTCAACTCACTTATCCTCTACTCCTATGCACTCTTTCCTTGTTTATACATCCAAGGATCAGATTAGCCCTTTTTTGCCATAGCATTGCACTCGGCGCTCATATGTGTTGGGTTGCTTATTAAAATTAGTTGAGATGGAAAAACAATTATACTGTGTAGAATTCAAATGAGATGTGCAGGTAACTCACCTCTAAATTTTAGTGTGCCACACAGTTCTACTCAAAGAGATGATGCTATGGTTATCAGTGTTAAACACTGCTTCAATTTCTAACCTTTGCCCAAGTCATAGCCATAGCTTCTGGTTATGCATCTTTCCTCCCACCCTGCTCAATTTCTCTGTATATATGTTTTTCTTTTTTCATCTTTTTTCCTCAGTATCCAATCAGTAATTCTTAACACATCAGTTTCCATCACACATGCAAATCACTTCAGCAGTCCTTCCTAGTTGGAAAATTAAGTTTAGCCCGTTTCTTGCTTTTAATCTCCTCACATGTATAATGGCTGGCAAAGGGAAACTGAAGAGCACCATGGCTTCTTAAGAAAAATGCATCTTTGCTCAGGCGGCAGACAATTGCTGATCAATGATGCATGGAACATGGCCAATGATGTGTGGCAGATTTATCACACACAAGCACTTCGGGGAAAAAATTAACTTGTTTTTGATCCTGACAGCTATTCTTCATTTATGAACATCATACGATTATTGGTGGGTAAATAGATTATCAAATTAAAATGTAGAGGCAAAGCTAATATTGATCAAATTATACTAAAAACACTTTTGCAGTAATAGATGTTTCATTTATTATGAAAGATTTCAAACAAATGTTTCCAAATGATTTCTTTTCTGCTAAATATATATTTGGAAAAGGTGGGTGCCTCATTTTTGCACAAAAATAAATCGAACAGGATGCAAGATTTAATGGAATAAATATATGTAACACTATTTCAGGAAGGTGAGGGAGGGGTTGACATTCTAAGAGTAAAATACCATTTTTCCCCTTCAGTCACTCTCCATTGCTGTCAATGTATTTCTTGAACCACTGGTGAAAGGATTTTTATATCCTATTGCTGGTTAAGTGGCTGTAGAAAGCTGGATAAATTTTAACATCCAGTGTCAAAATATGATTAATATTCTGTTAAGGCAATATAGTGTAAAGATCTGCTTTATGCAGTTGCTATTTTCAGTAAACAGAGATAACCATTATCTTTTTGTGCTATACACAAAAATGTTTGCTAAAGGACTTAAATTATCAATATTCCTATTGTTGAAATCAAACTATTTTCAGAGTTACTATATTCTGTAACTGAATGATACCTAATACTCTGCAATTCAAAAACTCATTACAAGCAATGCTCATCCAGCAGAGAAGCTAAGTTTTGGTATCAGGTACTGTGTGGGCACTAAAGGTATACAATACAATATAACAGCTGCCTAGAGAGGAAATAGGATTTAAGGGGCTGGAGGAGAGAGGGAATACAAGGGAATAGCAGATCAGTGTTAAAAGGTGAGAGTCATTGGGACCAGAGCTTCATCGTTCCTCCTAAAAGGCTAGTCTCTTAACCATAAAGTTTATATGCTACAATATAACAGCTGCATAGAGAGAAAATAGGATTTAAGGGGTTGAAGGAGAGAGAGAAGGCAAAGGAATAGCAGATCAGTGTTAAAGGGTGTGATTCATTGGGACTAGACTAATAGCTCAGGTCACTGACTCATGGGAGGGTACACCCAATGGTCTCCAACTACATAGTCCTTGGCTGCAAAAGAAAGTGTGCATGATAATCTTTTAGATACAGAAAGCTGAAAGATGATTGTGTACACAGTTTCTTTTGCAGCCAAGGACTGACTGTGTAGTCAGAGACCATTTGGTGTACCCTTCCATGAATCAGTGACCCAGGCTATTAGTCTGATCCCAATGAATCACACCCTTTAACACTGATCTGCTATTCCTTTGTCTTCTCTCTCTCCTCCAGCCCCTTAAATCCTATTTCCTCTCTATGCAGCTGTTACATTGTAGCATATAATCTTTATGGTTAAGAGACTAGCCTTTTAGGAGGAACGATGCAGCTCTGTGACTGGATGTAAAGGAGTATAAAACAGCAATTATACAGTTGTTGCCTCGGCAGTGACTATAACTTCTCTGTATTTGGCCTTTTTGCAAATATCTTGAGTTTGCTTTCAAACACTGATATTCCAAGACAAATGGCTCTTGGAGGTTCCCACCATATGGAGATATGGTAGATTTTCATTTTAATCTTTGGGGTAAGAGGGAGGAAGCTACTTGGGGCATATAGCGTGTTTTTCTTTCCAGATCACCTAAATGAAGAAAGGTGGGCTGGTGGTAATGCACTGAATTCAGGAGATCCTGGGTCAGCTCCCAGCTCTGCTGCAGACTTCACATGACCTTGGGCACATTGCTTAATTTCTGCGCCTTAGCTTCATATCTGTACAATGGAGATGCTTCCTATAGGCATGCTGTGAGGTTAAATTCATGTTTATGAGATACTCAGGCGTGGTGCAGCAAGCCATAATAAAATGCACAATTATTGTAACCATTGGGGTTTTCCTGTTACATTCCACCGTCCATATCAACTTTAATTTACAGCACTTACTCATTTACACATAAATACACTAGTGGGGAAGGACAAATACAAGATGAGTCATTTTTATTACCGCCTTGCTTGCGCATGTGTAGCGGAGGGCATTATTGGGGGCAAAGGTTCTTGAAACAAGGAAGAAATTAGATACATATTGAATAATTTTCTACATGAAGTGAGGAAAATATGCCTTCTACAATTTTCCTCCTAAAGTATAATCAAGTTTTTTACTGTATGCAGTAGAAGTTTTATGCGTACATTGCTTGGCACTAGTTTTGAAGGAATCAATTTACCTGGGTCAAAGACAATCAAGCAAGTAGGGGCATTCTCTTTAGCAGCAGAATGACATAATTATGAAGATGTTCAGAAATCCCTCAGCTGGAAAAGAGAGACCAGTGGAACTGTTTCACAGTCTGGTGTCCCAAAACCTGTGAAGAAAATACAGCTGCTACCTGTTTGTCATGGATGTGGTGGGAGAAAATGAGGCCCTGCAGCAGTTCTTTGAAGGTAAGGGTACGGTTTTTAAAGCAGCTCTACAGTTTCTGAAAGAGAAACTATTTCAGATGGCATGTGCATCTTAAAACACATTTTACTTTGAAATTTTAGTTTGGGGAAGAAAATCTGTGGAAACACTAAATATTTTGACATTGATGCAAGTTCCACGTAACATGAGGCAAGAATAAATGAGAACTAACCACATGAGAGTACCAGAAGGATTCCTTTATGCTCTCCTTTATATAGCAGAGATAGGATAAAAGAAACCATATTCTCAGGAGTTCCCAGTGATGAATGACAGGGAGGAAAGTACCAGAGAACAGCTGGACCTTGTAAATGCCCAGAGCTCTTTAAGGAAATCCTTAGGATACGGCAATATCCATGGAGCTTGAGAACCGTTCCTACTCACCAGAAAGGGAGGCAAACCTTGCTCAGCATGACCAGTAAAGCTGACTGAACATCATTTCCTTGGTGTCTTTAGCCCTCTCCCTTATATGTCTTCGGGAGACTATAATGTGGCCTGCAACTTTCTCATTTTCTTTCATTAAAAGCTTCTTGCCAAATGTCACACTTTCATCTTGAGCTGGACCTTGCTATAGTGACTGTTTCCTCTTCTCCATCACTGTTTTAATGTGGCTGAATGTAAATGCATACACCCAGGAGCCAATAACATAGGCTGTACAGGATGGGGGACTCTATCCTGGGATGCAATGACACTGAAAAAGGTTTTGGGGGTTGTGGTAGATAATCAGCTGAATACGAGTGCCTAGTGCAGTGCTGGGGCCGAAAGAGAGAATTTGATTCTTCGACGTATAAATTGGAATTTCGAGGAGGTAATTTTACCTCTATTTGGCAGTGGTGTGACTGTAACTTTGTAATGTGTCCAGTTCTAAGAATGAGCCACAAAAATGATTGAGTTAGAAAACATGCCTTATAGTAACAGACTCCATCTGTGTATCTTATCAAAGAGTACTTCTGTGGGGAACAAATATTTGGTAATGGACTCTTCAATCTAGCAGACAAAGGTTTAACATGATCCAATGGCTAGAAGTCAAAGCTAGGCAAATTCAGATCGGAAATAAGGCATAAATTTTTAACAGCCGGGGTCATTAATGATTGGAACAATCTATGAAGGGTCATTTTGAAGTCTCCATCACTGGCAATTTCTAAATCAAGACTGGATGCTTTTCTATAAGATGCACAGGTCTTTGCATTATTTTAGGGAAGTTTTACGGCCCATGTTACAGAGAAGGTCATAGTACGTGAGTGCAGTGACCCCTTCTGGCCTTGGAATCTAGGGCTATTTCCATTGCTTTGTTTCTGTAACCAAAGAAACCTGATTTCTCAAGCCTCCCAGTGCTGAATGTAATCTGTTCAAAATGGCTCTTCAGATTTAGATGGTAGACCAAAAAAAAAATGCTACTTGCTTTTTCTTCTCTCTGGTTTTTCACTTTGTCAGTGTTTCTACTTTTAGAATAGTATCAGGGTTTTTATTTGAATAGGCTGGGCTATTTGTTTTCAATGCCATTACTCAGCTGTAAATACTCCTGATGTGAAAGGGAACCTCAATGTAATACAAAAAGCTTCATCCAATATATGAACTTAATTCTGTTACCCGTTGTTCCTTTTTTTAGCTAAGCAGTTCATACAGTTAATGTGAAGCTGAGAAAAATATATTGACGGGGAGCGTTAAACTCTTTCTTGTCTTTGCTTTCAGAAGAATTTAGTTTTGCATTAAACTGGTGGCTTACTAATAAACCTTGTATTCTGAGGAACTGTTAGGTACTTCAGCAAAATCAAGATCTGACCTCCCAGATGAATGTCCTGATTATGTCTAAGCAAGCTGAAAATACCTGCAGAGAACTTTGGAAAAGTCATTTCCAAAGCAAGGATTTAGGAGAGCTATGAAGCATACACTGGTGACTTCCGTGGCACTGATGAAGGAACAGTGGATTCTCCCCCTGTGCAAATTCCTGAATCTCTTTTAGCAGGTCACACTTCTCTATAATCACTAAGGATACATCTTAACTTGCACCTTAGGTCGACTTAATGACACTTAAGTCGACCTACAGAACGCCACATCCACACTGCATGCTTCTTAAGTCGACTTAAGCACTTCCTTAAGTCGACTTAATAACACCACCTCTAAAAGTTGACTTAAGGCTTAAGTTGACCTCATTAAGTCGACTTAAAGCCAGTGTGGATGGGTATGTTTACACTACAGGCTCTGTTAAGTCGACTTAACAAGGTTGACTTTAAGTGTAGATGCTCCATTACGTCGAGCTAACAAGGTTGACTTTAAGTCGACTTAAAGTCGACCTTGTTAAGTCGACTTAACAGAGCCTGTAGTGTAGACATAGCCTAAGGATTTTAATCCTTTCAGTACACCAGATGTATAGCATGTGTTCAGTGAACTAGATGAAAGCTTTGTCTTAAAATTAATGTGAAGTAACAAGACAAAGTTTGGGAAGAAGTTTCCTGTTTAGTTTGCAGGATAAAAGAGTGAGGGGGGGATTTGATAGCATCCTTTACCTGAAAAAGGGAGGATGGAACTAGGCAATTCTCGGTGGTGGCAGATGACAGAATAAGGTGTAGTGGTCTCAAGTTCAAGGGGGGAGATCTAGGTTGGATATTAGGAAAAACTTTTCCAGTAGGGGGGTGGTGAACTGCTGGAATGGGTTACCTAGGGAGGTGGTGGAATCTCCATCCTCATCCATTATTAAGGTGCAGCTTGACAAAGCCTTGGCTGGGATGGTTTAGTTGGGTTGGTCCTGTTTTTAACAGGGGGTTGGACTAGATGACCTCCTGACGTCCCTTCCAGCCCTAAGGTTCTATGATTCTATATCGTATTAAGTTTTGTTGTTTTAAGTAGAGTGAGTTAATAACATAACATTGTAACACAGATTCCAAAGCGGTAGCCATGTTACAAAAACAACAGAGTCCTGTGGCACTTTTAAAGACTAACAGATTTATTTATCGCATGAGCTTTCGTTGGAGAAAATCCCACTTCGTCAGACGCTTTGAAGATGGGAAACTTACAGAATGGGACATAGGTGAGCAGAACTATCCCTGAGGGATGGGGAGCCAGGGCCAATCGGCCTATGGGAGCTCCCAGACCCCCCTGCGGTGGGGGGGGGGGGGTGGAGAGGGCTGGCGCAGAGACCGGGCTCCATGCTCTGACCCTGCCCCTTGCCTTTGGTTTGCCACCAAAGGCAGTGTGGTGGGGGGGAGGGGCAGCAGCGCGGGCCCTATGCTGCCCTGTCCTGCTTACCCCACCCCTACCCCCCCGCCAAGGACGGCCCTGCAGGTGTGATACAGAGCAGGGCTGATAAAAGGCTGAATTTCATTTCCTGGCCACAGTCACCTAGTATGTGTCAGGGTTACAAACAGCTTAATAACCTTGTCATATGACAAGAACTGGTGTTCAGAGGCCAGTGGCTACTTTTCAAACCACAGTTCAAGCACTAAAGCAAGCAAGCCTGTTTGGAGCAGGCTGCTGGATTTTGCTTTAGTTTATGGTAACTATCATATATGTTGTCATCTACTCTTCTGTTCTTTATAGCTTTTTATACTAGGCACATCCGCAGTATTGGAGATCCTTCCAGCTGTGCAGGGAGACTACACATCTGTCACGTGTTTGTTCCGTTTTGCTCTCCTCAAAGGGAGAAGTGTATGTAGTGAAGTATCTTGTTCTGGTAGGTTTTTTTTGTTTTTTAATTGTTAAACCTACCCGTTGCTATGTATGTTAGAGAAGGCAAGGTCAAAGAAAAACACCCTGCATTTGGCACGGTTTGTGATGGTCCTTAGTTCCTGGGGAGTTCGTTGCAGTCTCAGGCCACCTCCAGAGAAGGTCCTGTCTCTATCCAACAGCATTACTTTTACTGTGGAGAGTTCAATTGTGCTAAAGCAGCTGAGTAGTTGACTATGATTTGTGTCCCGGAGCTTTCGGTGATGTTTACAATATCGTGGGCTCAGACTGTGAAGCACTTTGAAGATAAGGACCGAGACCTTAAACTTGATTGGAAATTCAATGAAAAGACAGTGGAGAAAGCAGAGGACAAGTCTGATGTGTTGTGTTGCTGAGATGTGCTGCAGCATTTTGACTAGTTGGAGTTTCCTAAGTGCTTGAAGATTTCATACCCATTTCACGTTGCTGTCGTCCAGCCAAAAGGTAAAGAAGGCGTGAATAATGGAAGCCTGGCAGTGACGTACTGAGGGTGTCTGGCACCAGGGGGTCAAGCCACATTTGCACTCCCTCACTCCTCATGCCCCTATGCAGGTGCAGGAGGTGCAGCTGTCCGGGGGAGGGGGAATCTGTACTTGCAGCAGCCTCACAGCCCAGCCAGGACAGGGGAACCTCAATTCACTCCCCCCCCCCCACTCCACCTGTGGAAGGGTGGTCGGGTCAGCTCTTTATCACGTAAGGGGATGCAGAGGATCAAAGGTCCATCTTGCCCTCTCCTACCAGCACTTACCCTCCACTGCTCCAGCCTGACCCTTGGCTGGGACAGGCAGCCTCATCTCCACGCTTCTGAGGAGGGGAGGGGACAGGAGGGGATGGGTCAGCCCTTCAGGATGTACTGGGGGGAGGGGGGGCCTGGATCAGCCCCATGTTAGTTTCCTTTCCCACATGGGGCTGGAGTGCTGGGCTGCAGTTAGGTGCTGCCTCCTGGGTCCTAGTGCTGGAAGGGTTTTGTTTCTATGTGTGAGCTGAGTGCACACAGAAATAAATGTAAGCCGTCCAGCACTAGAACTCAGGAGGCAGCACCCAACTGGATCAGGTTCTGCTTCTCCTTGAAGGGACAGTCCACCCTGGCGGCATGCCCCCCCATCGCTTACCTGCCTCACTGGCTCTGATGGGAGGTGGCCTCCACCTCTGCCTTGGGGGGGGCGGGGGGGCACTAGGCTGGCCTGGCCCTTCACAACACAGGAGAGGTGCAAGAGTTTCTGTGCCCCTCACACCCTCCTGAATCCTTCCTCCTGTGCCCCAAGAAGGGCCAGCCCAGCGCTCCCCTTTAGTTCAGCGCTTAGTGTCATGGCCTCCCCCCACCCTCCCTTTTGCTGCACCACGGAAGCCTGGTCTTCATCTGCCATAATGGGCTGGCAGCTCCCAACCAACCAGGGATGGTAGAAAACATTACTTATGACATAAGAACTCAGTGTAAGGGAGGAATCCAGAAGTACATGCCCCCAAATCAGCATTCAGGCACGTGGCCTAAAATAATGATAAAATCCTGGGAGGCCACGCAAGGAAGTGCTTATCTTTTACGACTGCAATCACTTTCTTTGATTTGTACACTGCTAGCCTTCTATGTTGGTCTCTGCAGTCGGTTCACAGCCAGGGCAGGATTAAGGCTCCTGGGGGTCCAGGGCTGCCCCCCCACCACAGCGGCACCCAGCTTGGGGGTGGGGTAGCACTTGGCACTGGAGGGGGGGGACAGTGGGGCCAATTGGCCTGTATGGGGGCCCCACATCTCCCCCACACTGGAGGGGGTGGGGCGGGCCAGCCCAGAGGCTTGGCTCCACTTCCCCACCACACCCCTGGACCTGCCTGCTCTGCCCCTGGTGGTGGGGCAGGCTAGCCCAGAGGCTGGGCTCTGCTTCCCTACCCTTTGCCTTTGGCATCACAGTGGTGGGGGGGGCTGGCACCCTGCTTGCCACTCCCCCCCACCGCTCCCCAGGGATGGGTCTGTAATAATCAAAGCCTGCAGCAGCTGAATGATATCCCATAATAAATGAATGCTATTAAATCTGAAACATTCAACTAGCAAGTGATGCAGCTATCTTATCCTATTCCAATGAACGGAGATAAAAACGAGTAAAAATAAATAGGATGACCTCTCTATACGCCATGGGGATTAGAATAATCCTTCATTTCATGGCAGCATATTAGGGAAAGACAATAACTACCGTGGCCCATATTCAATTCTCGTGTGTTGGAACGCCAGCTCTTTTTATAATTTTATCTCTTTAAAACTCCTTAATATGGGATGCTACTCTCATGACTCCAGATTGTCCTTAGAGCAGTGATTTTCAAACATTTCTTCCCTTGGGACCCAGTTCAAAAAAATCATTTATGCCCGGGACCCAACAATTACATCTTTGAGCAAGTTCCAGAGTGATAGCCATGTTAGTCTGCATATAGAAAAAACAGCGAAAGTCCTGTGGCACCTTGCATCTGATGAAGTGGGTTACAGCCCACGGAAGTTTATGCCTGAAGAAATTTGTTAGTCTTTAAGGTGCTACATGACATTTGCTATATTTGAGCAATGCTTTCCAGTCTTTCAGCATCGGCAGCAGGATGTGCCGTCACCCAATACCTGAAGGTCTGCACCCAGTACTGGGTCCCAACCCCTGGTTTGAAAACCACTGCCCTAGAGCAGCGGTTCTCAACCACAGTGTCGGGACACAAACGTGTGTCACAAAGAGCAAGGAGGCGTGTCACAGAAAATTGGCAGCTCAGCTTGGAACCAGCTTGGGGCTCCTGCTTTGCTGCCCTCAACAGCCTGCTCCTGCTCTACAACACAGGAAGCAGCCAAGGCCAGATGAGTAAAGGGACTTAACGGCTTCAACCCAAATATCCTGGGAGGAGTAGGGGGCTCACCACCTGCCCCACAAAAATAAACCCGCCCCCATTGAGCCAGGTCGCCAGGGCACCAGCTTGTGCTGGTTTGACTCTGCCCGCTCATGCACTGGAGTGCTGCATTCTCCAGAGCACTGCAGCCTCCCGAGTGCTCCCAGTCCAAGTGCCACCAGTCCAAGTGCAGGAGAACATCATCTGTTGGATGTGATGCAATAGAAAAAAGGTTGAGAACTACTGCCCTAGAGGACATCTGGGAGGTAAGTGTCTACAATGAGAAGCAGCCTTTCCTGTGGTTTAGTTACTGCACTCCTGCTTTATTCCATGTGTAAGCCTAGTAAAAATGTTTGAAATATTGTAGAAAGTATGTAATACTAGAGAAAAATTCACATAGTTTTCAAATGGTTTTCAAAGTAAGTGGCCGGTATATATTTAGCAAGAGCAGTGATCTACAAACGCTGTATATGCAAATTTTGTGATGCCTGGTCTTTCCATCACAATTTTTATAGCGTGATCATATACTTAAAGATGACATTGTTGTAATACAATTGGGGAAAGGCCATGAATTATAGAACCATACGGTTAGAAGGGACCACAAATACTATCTAATCTAACCCTCTGCAAAGATGCAGGATGTGTTGTGTTTAAACCATTCAAGACAGATGGCTATCCAGCCTCTCTTTGAAAACCTCCAGTAAAGGAAAATCCACCAGGTAGTTTGTTCCAGTGTCCTACTGTTTTCACGCCTAGGAAGCTTTTCCTGAGATTTAATCTAAATCTGCTATGCTATAGTTCAAACACATTGCCTCTTTTCTTGCTTTCTGTGGCAAGAGAACACTTTTTCTCCATCTTTTTTTATGGCAGCCTTTCTACTATTGAAGACCACTATTAAGTCCCGACTCCCCACCCCCCCAACACCTTAATCTTCTTGTTTCCAAACTAAACACACACACTGCCTTCAGCTTTTGCTCATATGGCTTGCATTCCATTGATCATCTTTGTCGCTCATCTCTGGATCCTTTCCAGTTTTTCTATATACCTCCTACCTGGCGGTTACCAAAATTGGACACAGGACTCCAGCTGAGGCCTAGCCTAATGCCAACTAGAGTGATACTATCACCTCCCATGACTTGCATGTTATGCATCTGCTAATACAACCCAAAATTTCATTTACTTGTTTTTTTGCAACTGCATTGCATTGTTGACTCATGTTGAGGTTGTAATCTATCACAACTTTCAGATCCTTCTCAGTAATGCTGCTACCAATCCAGTTACTCCCCCTTCTGTATTTGTGCATTTAGTTTTTCTTTCCTTAAGTATGCACCTTATATTTGTCTTTGTTAAATTTCATTTTGTTGTCTATAGGCCAGTTCCCCAATATATCAAGATCACTTTGAATAGTTCTATCCTCCAAAGTGTTTGCACCCTGCAGATTTGTGTCACCTGCAATTTGATTTGCTCTCTATACATACATCCAGGTCATTAATAAAGATTTTAAACAACACTGGATCCAGAAACAGATCCCTGTGGAACTCTACTTGAACCCTCCCTCCAATCTGATGTCATTCCATTAATAATTCCATTAATCTTCAAAGCGTCTGACGAAGTGGGATTTTCTCCCACGAAAGCTCATGCGATTAATAAATCTGTTAGTCTTTAAAAGTGCCACAAGACTCTGTTGTCTTTCTACAATAGACTAACACGGCTACCCCTTTGGAATTTGATTCCATTAATAGTTACTCTCTGTTTGTGGTTGCTTAAGCAACTATGTTTCGACTTAATGATAATTCTACCATCCTGCATTTCTCCAGTTTACTTCTGAGAATGAAGACCTGGTTGGGAAACTGAAGTTTCGTTCCATGGCAAATTTTGAGACTGTTTTTCATACTGAATTGGAATAAAAAGCCCAAAACTCAAACTTTTGCAGAACTATAATCCTACAATATTTCATTTCAGAAAAGAACAGGCTCCCAAATCGCCTCAGCGGCCCATTTGGTGGGCAATCACAGAACCAGGGACCCTGGAAGCCCTGGCAGCTGCTAAATAAAAATTGACCTGATTCGTGTTCATTTCACCACAACCCATTATTGAATAGCAGCAATGAACCAGACTCTTGTTGTCAAACTAAGATGAGTCTGATGAATTTCACTGCTGCTATTCAGTAGTGAGCAGCGGTAAAATGGACAAGAATCATGTCAATTTTGAGTCAGCAGCCACCAAGGCAGCCAACATCCCTGGCTCTATGGCAGGCTTCTGGGCACTTGAGTAGCTTGGAAGATCAAAAAAACCTTGGTTTCTCAGTAGTCTGCCACCAGGCTCCCCTACTCCAAGGATTCTGGCTCGGAGAGGGCTTAGCTCTGCTTCAGTCCACAAGAGAGCTGATTGGGGGCCACTGGCTATGCTGCAGCCCATTTGGTGGACTATGCAGGAAATTGGGAGCCAAGGCTCTCATGGCTCCCCAGCTCCCAAGCCAGTGGGTTCCCTGGGCTGACTGACTCCCTGAGTTGCCTAATTCCCAGGAACCAGGGAGTCAGCTGCCTGGGAGTATGGGAGCCCTGGGGTCCCTGGTTCTAGAGCAATTCACATGATGGGTCTGTCCCAGAGCCATGAACCTTAGAACTTTGGGCTACTGAAGAGGCAAGCAGATGAACTGGTAGGAAACAAGACAGGAGTCTGCTGGCACCTTGCCTGAGTTCCATTTGAAGTTCATCAAAATCAAGCTGTTTTCAACAAACATTCCAATTTTGATGAACTGCTAAATTCCAACGAGAGAAAGTTTAATTGGAATTTTCCCCACTAACTCTAGGACATGTTCATTTCTTGGTAATGTACTTTTCTCAGTGTACAAATAAAACTGACGGCTTTTCCAAATTTAATCAGCAGTGCAGGTTCAGGGCCAGATCCTCAGCTGCTGTAAATCAGTATAGCGCCATTGGATCTGGTTCTCAACCAAGAATCTGAAGTTCAAGTTGTGTTCTGGCTTGTATATCATCATCTGTGGTAAAGATTCTGCCATTGGAACTTGGTTAGGAATTCTTGCGAAGAATCCAGCTTCTTGGCCCACAGTTGAATTGGCTTCTCATTGAGTTAAAGAACAATACTGTGACATGCCAGGTTACAGTCCAGATTAGTGAGGGGTTGTGTCACCACAACCCTGCAACAGTGGGTGCCTTACAATGTCTAGCTGTAATAGCTCCCATGTGAGGTGCTCACAAGCAGTTTTCCATCATGCAAGTCACACGTTGAGTGTCTTTGTGTTAACTGCAGGTTGCCAGCTATATGTTAGCTCTCATCAGCTTTAGTTATACTACAGGGTGACCCCAACACACCCCCAGTCCTGGCTCTTTCCCCAGAAACATATGTCCTGTATTGCCCTCTTCTGGGCAGTACAAATATATTAAGCCTGTTATTCCCTTAAGGGAATGATATACCATTTTATTATCTTAAATAGTTATCCAGATATTTCAGTTTAAACAAACTGGAGATCTGGGTCCCGTTTATAGCTAAATGATATCCGAAGTTACTAGTTTTGTCATCTCAGACTGAGCAGGCAAAAAGTAGAGCAAAATGGAATTAATGGCATAGCAATTTACATATGCTGATGCCCAACAGTCTTAATATAGTTACTATGAAACAGGAGAGGCCACAAAGTACTTAAAAAAGTAGACTGTTTATTGTTCTCTAGGGAGTTCCACCTGACTTTTGAAAAAGTTCATATTAACGCTATAGAGACTATAATCATAAAATCCATTTATAGTCTTCAGTTACTAAGCAACGAAGGACAAAGTACTGAACCCTTCCCCTCATTACTAAGTTCTGTGTGTTAGTGTGCCGATCTTGTAAGGAAAATTACAGGAATATAGTACTTAGCATCAGATTTCTAATGCTTTGTTTCTGTTCTTCTAAGAAGTTTAAACCACCTCAAAGGAAAGTGGATTTTATGATTAGTGTTTCAAAACCAGTTTGACAGCCCAAATGTAGTAAGTGGAGCACAGCATGTTAGAACAGCTGACTTCCCAAGTAACTGCTTTGTACCAGTCCCAGGAAGCAGATGGCTATGAAATGAAATATTCTTCAATACCAGTATTTTTCATGGTGTAAAATGTGGACCTGCCTAGACCTACCTCACACTTACGTTTCACTGAATGATGTATGTATAGGTGACAAAACAGTGGTTCTCAAAGTGTGATGTGAAAAAAATTTCTCATGTCTAGAGCTGCTCTGTCACTTCTGACTACTACTTCCACTCTTTCTACATTTCTCTCATACTGTGGCAAGACTTGCACATGAAAATGGGGCCCTTTTATCATGGGCAGGAAGATTTTCTCTGAAGGTAGGAGTGATGTGTTTGTACACATAAAGGGGTCACAGAATTTTGCAAATGCTGGATACGTAAGTATTAGGGTTTGGGGACTGAATGTCAAGCTTTCTTGGTTTTTAATTGAAGGGCAAGATGTGCATGGAGCTCTGGAGAATGCTATGGTGGATACAAGTATGTTGGAAGAATTCATTGGCAGTGACTTGGAATTTGGAGCCTTGTAAGTATTAACAACAATGAGCACAGAACTTGTTAGCACATTTACATTGTCCAATTCAAATCTGTGTTCCACAGAAAGTCCCAGGAGCCCTGATCCTTTCTTGGAACTATATAAACTATATAAAGAGCAGACTCTGGTAATTGAAATATGATTGTTTTATAAGGTACAGTAGATCTAAAGGAGTGGGCGACACTGGAGGATAGGGTCATTGATAACTTTCACATTAGTTATTGTGGTAAATTTAAAGGTGTCAGGCAAAGTATTACTCTGCCTCTGTTGTGGATCAGAACTGATACTTCCACCCTAATGTCCCGTTCAGAACTAGCAAACTATTGATTGCTCTCTTTAAAAAATAACTTGTAAACTACAATGATAACCATCCAACAGAGCATAATCAAGGACAGCTTACTACTGAGCACAAATCCATCAGCCCTTAAAACATGGATAATGTTCCTTAATTGTCAGATTGACTGGCATTAAATGCAAAAGATTATTATTAAAAGCCTGAAACCTTCCAAGACTGGGACAAAGAATGTTGGGGGTGAGGGAAGTAAAACCCCACACCATTTCTCATTCTGGCTTATATGTGTGCACTGCACAGATTTACTGTGGGCTAACTAGGCTATTACCGACCCAGCCATTTTCATTCATGAAATGTGACTAAACTTTATCTCGGTTCACAGGCATAGAAAAAAATACGTATCCCAGTAAAGCATTCCTTATATTCTTATGGTCATAGTTTTTAGTATCACTAAACATGTAGAAAGAACCAGATTATTAAACATCCTTTAAAGCAACTTTAAAATAAGACTTCACTTTTTGTGATCAAATCGTCCTCCCAATTAACAAGTTAAATAGAAAAAATATACTACTGCATATCTATTACTATGTATATATCTATTACATGTATATAGTAGTATACATCCCTAGATACTAACTGTATAATTATGTAAGTATTATATAAGCGCAAGAAAAGATAATTTGTCAAATTAAAATGTATTGCATTTTTGAGGTTTAACTGATTTTAACTATAATGAAGTGTAGTAATATTTTGTTAAGGATTGGATTAACAGTTCAATAACTCGTAACATTTCTCGAGCTAAAGTTATAGTTCTCTGCACTGAAGCATACAAAACAAACAAACAAAAAAATCTTATGGCGTAAGCCATATAAATCCACAGAAAGAGCACTAGCATCTTCAAAATACAAATAAAAGAAAATTGTACACAATTCTGTTAAAAAGAAAAGCATATTAATAAACTTTTTCTGTGATTTTTTTAAAATTAAGCAGTCATATTATCAGTGCTTTTTTATATTTAAAAGGTACGCATATCTTGATAGTAAATTTGAAAAATGCCTCTCTCGTCCCTTTTCTTCCTCCACCACCCCTCTTTTTCCAGTGGCTTGCTCCTTTCCCCTGCTGACCCTGCCCCCCAGTTGGGCAGCGGGGCCGGCAAAAAAGGTGCCAGTACTTTGTAACCCAGTGTACCGTCACAAAAAAAGCACTCCATATTATTAAAAAGGAGCAAGGTTGCAACACTAATACAACAGTCATGTATAGTGTAGTGAATATACAAAATACAAGTAAGTTTTTGGAATTACATTTTTAAATGACCCTTAGAAACAATTCATGCTTTTCCTCAGGGACAAATGCAGCATAGACTCTCACTAATTTCCTATTCATTCCCCATATGTTTTTTTTTTTTTAAATTGTGAGTGCTCATGGAATACATCATCTGTGAAATACATTGTCCACTATGGAATACAGCATCCTCTCCTTTTACACTGTGAAACTGAAGAAATATGTGAATTTCCCCCATGTTTTACATAGTAAAGGCTAAAGGTGAGGGGTGAAGGAAAGTCAAATGCTGAATTTTTGTTTCCTGAGTGGGCACTTAATGGATGGCTAAGTTTGTAATTCAAGTTCATTTTAAACATTTTTTTTCTTAAAACACAAAATAATTAAAACAATACTTTTTTCATTAGATCGGATCTGACTCAGTGGTATTTTTCCAGCATGCCTCTAAGTGTCCTTTAAATTTCAGTGACTGAACACTTTCCTTTCTCTAGTAATGAATAAAAATATGTTGTTGGTCTTTCCCTGGAAATATTTTAATTTAAAACAGAAATTAGGTGGGTACCTGAGGCAGTGTTTAAACCAGGAAACATGCATTTGGAAGGGAAGTTGTGGGCTTTATAGATTCAGTTCAAATTTTACAAGGCAATGCAGTTTAATAACTCTAGGTTGTTAAAAGTTAGAAAACTATGTTTAAAGAAATGGATAGTTTTTAATGGTTCTAGAAATATCTCTTTTCTCTGAAGAAAATGTGAAACATTATTCATACTCTAAATCCTTAAAAGACATTCACCAAGTGAAACTGGCCCCAAATGTAGGTTTTATAAACATTACATTTTACAAAACCAAAAGAAATAGAATGATGAAATACACAAGAATGGGTAAGTGAAACTGACTACCAACCGATGTCTTTTTCACACTGTGGAAGCTAAGGTGTACAAAATTAACAGTATGAATATTAGAAAGTAAAGTATCAGAGGGGGAGCCGTGTTAGTCTGTATATAGCAAAACCAACAAAAGTCCTGTGGCACCTTAAAAACTAGCAAACTTCTTCAAGCATAAGCTTTCATGGGCTGCAACCCACTTCTTCAGCTGCAGAGTAAAGTAGGTCACTGAATCTCTATTTCAATCATCAGAAGTGTTTGTAACATAGGTAAGAGAATTTTTCTCCCCAAAATTTTAACTTGCTAGCATTCCTTTAAATAATTGTTTATATTTACCCTTGTAGGAGGGTGGCATGTATTGTAGATGTTCCCCAAAAAGTTTTTGTCATTAGCTTTCTTTGATTCTTCTATTAACCTGCCTGTTTATAAACCCTAAGCATCAATTTCTCAGGCAGTGTTTAAAAGCAGATGTTGAAGCTGAAACTTACAAAAGAGCCTATGGGACCTAAGCCCTCGCCTCAGACTGAATTTCCACTTCCGTCTGGGTTTACCAATTCCTACCTTTAACTGACCGCTCCTACCAGTATTGGGGGAATGGCCCATGTTATTACATAAGAAATTCTCTGCCTTGGGCTCCTTTTCAATATCCCAGCCTGACTGTATGTGTGAGGGCTGCCTTTTGGCCAACAACGGGATTTGAACTGCTGCCTCCAGTCTCTGCAGCTTGAAATGAAGAGCCAATTTCTCAAGCTGAGAGCTGTAACAGACCAATACTCGCTGTGGGCTGCGTGAACAGGGAACATGTAACACACCGGCCAGTGGGTTACATGTGCATCCCTTATTGCCCTGGGTTTGCTATGAGACACTGGCTCACTGCATTCAGGTGGGTGGCTTCTTTCTGAAACTCTGACTGCTTCTTTCACTGAAATACCTGATGCAGTCTGCTGATGAAGAGGTTGGTGATCTCCCATCCGGAGTCAAGAGAAAATGGGAGTTTTAAATTTTTATAGGCAGGCCGAGACTTTAAGGCTACTGGGTCCATGTGGGTTGTAGGCATTTAAAGATTGGCTAATGGTCGTTATGCGTTTCTTTGCAGAGTGCACTAAAAATATCTTTTTCATCTCCAGACAAAGCCAGTTACCAGAGTCCCCACCAGATTCGGGATCAGAACCATGTTCACCACCACAGCTGAAGGGTGGGTTGTGCGAATTCCAGTCCTTCTGTACTATTAGGGTTCTTTCTATTCTCTATATGATTGAAATCAGAGGTGGCTTTTGGGATAGGTGAAGCAGGCGGCTGCCTAGGGCCCCTTCACCTACCCCAGAAGCTGCATCTGCCTCCTGTCCTGCGCTGCGGAACACATGCCGGGCAGTGGGGGCCAGCGGCAGGAGGAGGAGGAGCAGGATAGGGGTATCCCTGTGGGAGGACGGGGCCCAGGACCAATCAGCATGGGGGAGGCAGGGCAGGCTGGCCCAGAGGCCGGGCTCCACCCTTCCGCCCTGCCCCTCGGCTGGCTGCTCCACCCTTGGAACCAACTCTGCACCTCCGTCCCTTGCCTTTGCTGCTGAAGGCAGTGGGGGGCCCTGTGGCAGCAGGGGGGAAGCCCACTCGCCCTCTATAGGGATGGCAATGGGGGAAGTGGGAGCCTCGGCAGGGCACCAGGGCTGGTTTCAGGGTGTCCAGCAGGGTGCCACACTGCTGAGGGAGCCGGCCACAGGGAGCTGGTGTCATGGCGGCACTGGGGCCCCTTGTGGGTGGGGGAACCATGGGGGGATTTTTGAGGTTTTTCAGGGTCCCTGGCATGGCATCATGGCCACCGGGGGAGGTTTTAGGGCCCCCAGTGAGATGCCGGGGCCACAGTGGTGGCCGGGGCTGGCACCAGGGAGCCCTATGGGGACCCTGCAATGAGCCTTTGCCTAGGGCCCCAGATAGGCTAGGGCTGCCTCTGATTGAAATCTTTCATGTTATTCCTTGCAGTTTTACATTATGATGCTTCAGGGGCCACTGGGTTGCGGTCTTCCCTTTCATTTCCTTCTGTGGGGGCACCCGATAAGTTTCCTTGTAGGTACCCTGAAAGTTTCTCTGACGTGAGCGCCAATGGACAACTCTGCAGCATTCACCAAGACTGCTGTCTGAAGACAGATAATACTGTGCCTCCCTGGAATACGTCTACATCCTCCAGCTGTTTGGGTTTCAATTATTCCTACCTTCAGCCAAGAGCATCTCACAGTTCTGGGTAAGGTATAAATCTATTACGCAGGAAGTAGGGCAGATACAGAAAAGGGAATATGGCAGCCGCCCTTAAGAGCAATATGATTTAAGACTGGAAAGGACCACATCTAGAAAAATAACTGTGGGTGCAAATTTCTCCACAGGATGGCTCTCTTTAAACATTTTTGGGATACATGCTATCTATTGTTCTTTGAGCACCATATTTAACAGATTAAAAAATAGATTAAAACCAAAAGCAATTCAATTCAATTCAATAAAAAGACACAAAGGTTAAAAAGCTATTGTAAGCTAATGAGTAGCTGGGATGGCACAAAATATCTGTGATATTTTACAATACACACTTGAGGGATTTTGTCTTAGTGAGTTAATATTCTGACATGAGGTATGAGGAAAAACCAGCCCATCTAACTTGTTTGATAAAAGAATACTCACTATATACTTGATATAGTTTTCAGCCAACAAACTGTGTTGTGTGTGTACCAATAAAAGCAGTAGAGATTAAGACAAAACACCTTGCCCCAGTGCCTAATCAACTTTAGCAAACCAAAGGCAGAAGCTAACCATCTTCCAGGTTATGGATGGAGCCTATTTGGCTTTAGTCCTTTCCCCTGGACACGTTTTGGTAGAAAATAAAAGGTCTCAAGGATCCATATAGTGGCAGATCCTCGGCTATGTCTATACTGGGGAATTTAGGTCGACTTAAATAAGTTGACTTTAATAAGTCGACTTAAAGTCGACCTTATTAAGTTGACTTAGAGAGTCCACACAGGACTCCTAAGTTGACTTAAGGTGGGCTGTACTAAGTCGACTTAGAGAGTCTACACTAGACTCCCTAAGTCGACTAGTTAGGTCCAGGGGGAGGCAAGGTTCCTTTGGAGCCTCGGCTCCCCAGGCTAGGAGGGTTTGTCCTGGGGAGAGCCAGCCCCACA
>ML685917.1:1289899-1340887 GCA_007922175.1 Pelusios castaneus | reverse complement strand
AGAGCAGTGAAATTGACATATTTGACAGCTCCAATGTCCCAGAGTGCCCTCCATTGGCACTCTGGGACATTTCCGGAGGCTGTCTACTACGCAAAAAGCATACACACGAGCATTACTGCAGAACAGCTGTTCCGCAGTAATGCTTACTACTCTCGTTTGAGTGGTTTTACTGTTGTGTGGCAAGAGGGTGTTGCTGCGCAACAAGAAAAATGATCGTGTGTACACAGTCAGCTTTATTGCGCAATAAGGAGCCTTATCGTGCAATAAAGTGATCGTGTGTACATAGCCTAACATACATACCCAATAGAACATTTAAATACAGTACTTATCACCCTATGCAATACAAAGGTATTTCCACAATTAAGTACTTAACATTCAATAATCCTTAACACTATGCCTTAACTACCTAAGCATTCAGCAAGTGTGGATCAGAAAGCTGTTGAATGGATAGAGAGGTTCCAAAGGGGTAGTGATATTAGTCTAGTTCAGCCAAACAAACAAGGAATCCTGTGGCACTTTTAAAGACTAACAAATTTATTTATCTCACGAGCTTTCATGGGAGAAAATCCCACTTTTGGGATGCTTTGAAGATGGGAAGCCATTTTCTCCCATGAGAGCTCATGTGATAAATAAATTTGTTAGTCTTTAAAAGTGCCACAGGGGTCCTTGTTTATTTTAATGGATTGAGAAGGAGAGTTCTCTCTCAGAACTGCAGGGATTGTTTTACTTGCAGGTACACACAAGCATCTTTTTTACTTGCAACTTTACAGAAAAATTCCTCTGGTTTGTCTAGGAAAGGTCCTTCCGATCTGTCTAAGCATAGTATTACCCTTTTGGTTATAAGTACAGTGTGAGTTAGCCTGTTTTCCTAAACCTGAGGCAAATTCCTTGTTCTTGCTGATGGTGATGCTTACCACAGACTCCTTGAATTTATTTCTTGCGGCTGATGTTCCAACTTATGTACTTTTCCTTTTTCCTCCTTCTTGTCATTCTTTTCCTCTTTCCTTCTGCCGTTCTTTTGTGATGCAAGAGCTGTGTGGGGGGACCCAAGGAGAACGCCTGAGACCACTGATTTTGGTGTACACTGTTCTATGTAACTTTTATTAACTAAATACTTTAAAACAAATCACTGTCTTTTAATTGCCTAAAACAACGCAGCAAACATACAAACAACATTCTAAATCTTACAAGCTAAAGCAAGGTTAGAACTTTTCCTCCTTCTAGTCTCACAAATAGCCCCATTAGTAACTCTTAGGTACAATTAGTATCATTTGCAGACATATTTACCCAACAACAAGCAGAAGCAGCTGCAATAGCATTCTGGCTACAGATTTCTTATTTGTTTTGATACTTCATCTGCGGGTTAACATCAGTCAGCAGTGCAGACTGGTTCCGGTTTTCGTGCACGGTTACCAACCCAAACAATTCTAGGGTGGCCTTCTTTCGGTCCAAAGATTCTAGGACCGGGGAGCTGCCTCCGGGTGATCAGTCCAACGGCTTGTCAGGGCGCTACTCCTGTTGACTCCACCCTTGCTGTTCTCGGGGCTCTGCTTTTATAGGCACACCCCTATGCTTGCAAAATCATTTCTTAGTTCTGTTTTTACTTTTGGGTGGTTTTTTGCAAGTCTGAACCAGCTTCAGGGACTCTCTGCTGCTGTTGATTTTGCAAGGTTACCTGGATCTACGTCTTTGCATAGCCAATTACTAAGTCTGCGTACATTGCTGGGCAAAACAGCCTCAGGGCCAGATCTGGTCAAGGACATGGATGTCTCTTTTTCCACACCTTCGTTTCTCTTCTGCTTGAACCTTCCTGCCGCAGTCATCTTCTCTTTCCTCTCTGCTGCAACCCTTTTTGCCACTTTTTTCTCTACTGAATTTCACTGGTTGACAGTTGGCTATTTATAGACTGGCAAGGGGGGGTGCGTATAGCACGTACAGGAAAGGAACATCAGGGAGGGGCTAATAGCACATACAAGAGTGAAACATAACAGTGGATTTGCTGGGAACAAGGAAGGGTGGTAGCACATACAACACCAATGTGTATGGCAGGGGCTACATACAGGAGTGATCTGTACATAGGGTGCCATTAGGGAAAAACAGACAGACAACACTTTAAGGGCTACGTAAAGGACACAAAGGTGGACATTAGGGAAAAAACAGACTCAGGGATACCTTCTTAAGGGCTACATAATGGACATGTAAGCAGGGGCATTGGGGAAGCATATACACAGGGGCAAGAGCTGAATTTCCCATGTCAGATTTTATCCTATTGTTTCCTATCTTTGTCTAATATTTGTGCTTAACCACCACAGAATGTTTTACTACTGATCCCACTCCTTTACTTAACATAATAAATTACCCAGGAATGTCTAGAATTTTATACCCTGTTTGAGGCTTTTCCTTTAGCCAGCGTTCTTCAATTTAACGAATAGGTTTACATAGTTTGGGACAAAAATCTTGGGCTACATTCTCTCTATGCACGGACAGCACAGCAGCAGCAGTATAAGATATTTATGCAGTCCCACACAACCCCACCCTCAAGAGACTGTCTTAAGGGTGAGCCATTAGTTCAGTGTCTCTGCCTTTCAAACTTGGGATGCCTTTGCTGACAAAGCCAACAACCCTTCCACTTGGCTTGGAGAGGTGTTGTGATCTGGATACCTTTCTGAGGAAGTGGCTCACCAGATCTGTTATATTTTGACCGTGGCTACATTTCAGCAGTGAATTAGAGGCTCTGTATCCTGGTGGTACCAGCCATATCAGCTATTCAATCCTGTGTGTGTTCAAAACTGAAAACCGATGTTCTAGATGCACTTTTTGGTGCATTATATCAATAGATGGATACTATGGGGATTACCATAAAAGTGCCTAAATAGATAAATTATCACCATTATTTGGAAAATGGGTTATAGTATCACTTAGAGGACCATCATCATTTTTTAAAAAAAAATATAGGTGTGTGTTAGTAGTTTTTGTTCCAAGATGCAGAGTAGTTTATGGTCAGGGCACAGATTTAAAAAAAAAATTACTGTGCCCTCCCTTTTTCAATGCTGTAATTTTGTTTCTAAGATTTCCCCCCCCCCCCCCCCATTTTCTTCATCTTTTTAATCTTTTGGTATTTTCACCTTCATGATTTACAGCAGGTGGGATTCCATTCTGAAACATGTTGTCTCGAGAGTTGATTTGTTCTAGTTATAAAAGCCAAGAGCAGCTGAAGCTAAGATTCTAGATCTGAAAATACTCACATTCTGGGACAGTTTGCATCTGAGCTGTATGGTTTTGGCCTGTTTCTGTTTAGAAACATCTCAAATTTCAGATAATCCTGAAGTCAGGGGTTAAGATTTTCAAAAGTAACTACATGCGGGGAGGAGGGGGGTTCTCAGTTTTGAGATAGCCTAGTTGAAATACCTTCAAGAGGCCTGATTTTTCAGAGGGTGGATTCTTAGCACTTTCAAAAACAATGGCCTCCTTATGATGTCTCACTTTGGAAACACAAAATTACTAGATTTTCTGAAAATTCTGGCTAATGTGTTAGTTTTTCAGCCTTTAGCAGGCAGAATGTAAATGCTAATTCAAATAAAATCAGGCCATGATCCTGCAAACACCTGGGCATGTGCTTAACTTTATACACATTAGTGGTCACATTAAGTTCAATGGAGTTACTTGTGTGTGAAGTTAAGCACATGCATATTTTTTTTTTGGTACCAGGGCCAGTGTATATTTATGAGAAACATAACGAGTGTCCTACCTCTAGAGAAACCTGGTTCACTTGATCTTCAGTTCACATGATCTGTGAAAAGAATATCTTGATTCTTCTTTACCTTCATTATGAAGCTGCCTGGAGACTTCAAATCAAGAAAATCAGAATAAATCTGTTTATTTTAAATTCCTAGTTATAAGTTCAAAAGTTAAAATGAGGGGAAAAAAGTAATTCAGTAGTTACAATGATAATTTATTTAGAACTACAAGTTTTTAAAAATAAACAACTCTTTATTTTTTTGTGCAAAAATGTTTAAAATTCCTTTAAAGTATTTCAATCCATCAGCTAACAAATTCTCACCCACTTGCACTGGATCTCTTTAATTTGCTGCTAAAGGATTTATTTACAACTATGTTTTAAAGAGATGTGTGAGGCATTTGTTAATCAGTGCACTAGAAATGGCTTCATGTCATTGCTGGCTGCCTTCATAACACGCGTATAGAACCTGACCCTCCAATGTTTTATTGGTGTGATTATCCTTTTTCATGTGAGCAACTTCACTGATGTCAATTGGACCATTTAGATACATAAATCAGCCTGAGCCTGCGGGGTCTGATCCTGCACTCCTCTGAGCATGAAATTGACATCGACTTCAGTGGCAGCTTCAGGTGTGGAGGGCTTGAAGGGTTGGGGCTCTCAGTCTCTGATTTAAGGGTAACTCTATGTCCTGATTTTCTAGAGACAGTCCTGATATTTGGGACTTTTTCTTATATAGGCACCTATTAGCCACAACCTTTGTCCCAATTTTTCATACTTACTATCTGTTCACCCTAGATTGCATCTCACCCTGTATAGATAGGAAGAAAAGTATGAGAAGGCTTTTCTTCCCCCATTCCCGCCATAGATCCTGGGCCATTGGACAGGGTCAAGACACAAAGTGCTGCTCAGTGCCGTGAAAGAAATGCTGTTGGGTTTGCTAGAAGGCCCAGCAGAAGCGTGCTTATATCGAGTGGGAGGGCAGAGCCATGGCCCTTATATTCCAGGAGAGTTGCACTGTAGGAACACTGTCAACATTACCCAGGCATAGGCAAATGATGCAAGCTGTCTTCTCATGCTAGCACTCCAGCAGTGTGCCTCCTCCCCAACAGCTTCACGGCTCAGGGCCAGTCTTCACTGATAGCGGCAAATTCACCACCATCAGTTTGAACTTCCCAGTTCGATTGAGTGGGTCTGTGAGACCCACTCAATTGATAGGGAAGCTGATCTACTAACACCACCCCAACTACTGGGGTAGTGCTTAGTCGAATGGAGTCCCCTCCCTTTGACTCAGCGCAGTGGCTGAGCAGGGTGTTAGGTATTGGTAAGTAACTTGTGTACCTCCATTCGACGGTCGCTGAAAACCACAGGCAGTGTAGACTTGCTTTCAGACTGAAGAAGAGAAGAAACATAACTGAGCCCCAGCTAGTCTAGTAGGATTAGCTAGACAAATGCAAGTCTGAGCACTCTCAACTCCTAATGAAATTCCTTGCAAAATCAGGAGTAAATATTGCATGTGTTTCTTCACTGCTTTGTGAAGATGTACCTGGGTTCAGTAGGCAAGAATCCAAACATGAAAGAACTCTTCAGAATAACCTTCAATCCCAGTCTCCCTTGGGAAAGAGTGAGCTGTACTTCTTTCTTGAGCTGTGTGTCTGCATTTAAATAAATATTCTGAAATTGCTTTGAGAACATCAGCTTATAAATTGGCTTTGCCCTTGCATAGAAGAAATTTCTAAATGTATAATGAGGTTTAAAGAATTTCTTCGGTAATGATGCTTTTAAGACCTTATACACTCATTATTATGACTTATTTTTAAAAAATAAGTGAATTCAGAAGCAAAAATGCAGTTTATGAAGCCTTTTCTACTTCCCTCTGTCTACCAGAAAACCCATGATTCAAGTTTGTTCAAAAGATAATAGGCTTTATAAATCTTTGGTAAAATCTTTATATTAAATCCTTTTGACCTATAATGAGATGACTGGATTGGTCTTGAAAAGCTGTCATTAATGACTGTGCTAATGAGGGGTTCCATAGTGGCGTTGGATCATTATCATCAAATCTGTCATTAGTCAGGAAAGTTATTCTTCATATTAGGAAGATTTGCCATGTAGTTCTGTTACTTCAGGATTATCAATCACTTAAATCAGCAGACTGCAACCGGGGTCTGGATAGCTAATTCACCAGCTTTTTCTGGAAGATCTTTTGACCCCTTTGCCCAATGTGCACTGAATCAGGGAAAATAAGGACAAATAAGTTGTCTCTCTCTAGCTGATAAATTATTCCTTTCGATAAGTACAATAGGCAGGGTTCCATTATTTTGTAGATGAGGAATAGCACTATAAAACAGTGCTTTAGAGTGAGCTTTCCAGAGTATCTGAGTCCAAAGTTGTACATTTGGCCTGAATAAAACACTATTCCATTTCAAAAGCTACTGTGGAAGTACTTAGTTGCAGGAATTCAGGAACAAAGGAGGATGTCTACTTGGCTCATTTGCACATCAATAAACACGATGTATTTTCAGCTCAGTTATTTATATTGATACTGTATGAGCTCTGGGAATAAATTGATATAGTTGGGAGTGTGCTTTTCTATATGATTTGTAAGTGAGAATTGTGTGTGATTCCCCCACTCTTAATCTCTAGATATATCAGGTATAAGAGTAGAATTACAAGTAAAGTTTTAAAGAATTCCTATTCCCAACCTTATGAAGATAAACGTAGAACATGTAGATCTATGTCTTGAGATTAGATTATCCCACTTTTATTTCATCGGTAGGAATCAGATTTATTGAGCGTCACCCAAAGAAATAGGAGCAGGACTTGTCACTGAGATGTATGTTTGCTTATTGCAGTTGTTTTTTATTTCTGTTTTCCTAGCCCTGATGTAGGATACCACATTGTCACAGACAAAGGATTTAATTTTTCAACCATAGATGATGCTTATGTATGCCAGAAGAAGAACCATTTCCAGATTACAGTCCATATTAGAGTTGTTGGGAATCCAAAATATGTCAAAACCCAGCTGGGGTTAAAACCTATAGAACAATTTTACTTGAAAGCTTTTGGAATTAAGGTAAGTCTCTCTGTGCTTTAATTTCTCTTTGTTATAAGTGTGTTATTATCAATAGAGCAGGAGGAAAAGTGCAAAAAACATTTTCAAACATTTATTTGAATAAAAACAGAATTCATTTAATTACTGATGACCCAATTTGTTAGTTTTTTGGTGACTGGTAGAATGAGCAACCTCTTTTGTTCACCAGGATTTGTGTAGATAGTGGGATTCTTGTGCATGCTTGTGCAGATGTGTGCCACAGGATCTAATGTTTGCATGGCTATCATGATAACATGATTTCCCTCTTGTTAAAGTTTGTCATCCAATAGGGGAATGCAGCTGGTAGCAGGAGACTTAGATGATCATGCACATTCCATGAATAAGTACTCGCTGAAACAAGCGGTTCACAAAAATTGTAATAACTCAATTCTATTCTTGGACAATCCACAAACAGAAAAATGGCTAAATTTGTCTTTATGAATAATTCAGCCAGCCCCATTAATCAGGCTTACTGTAGACATAAACAATACCAGGACGGGAGGAGGTTACATGGTTTAGGTGTGGAATGCTATTTTAGAGTGGACTTTTTGCAAAACAGACATGGTCATTTTTGGATTATGGCAAATGCCTAAATCTATGAAATTTAATCAAGCTCTGTCCAGTCAACTGGGGCCCAAAATTTCATCTCTCATCTTCAGATGCCTGTTGTGTATAGCAGTGCACTCACGTTCAGATTCCCTTCCGTCTGAAAGATTTGCCCTAGGTTTTATTTACTAGAAGAGAGTAATGGTTTAAAATATTAGTATAGGGATTTTTATGCCTAATTAATAACTTCACTTTGATTTATGGTTCATAGAATTCTAATGCGTAGTTAACTGGCCACTGTCACATGATAATACTGAAAAAAAGAGCTTAACAGGGTTGGAAAAAGATTTAGACGTGTATAAAAAGAATTTGTGGAATTCCCTGGTTAGGATAAATATTCATAAAAGATATCTACACTCATGTTTTAGGCCATAACCATTAAGAATTTGGGACTAGGAAGAAATTTTCCCCTTGACACGTTATTGCATAATCGTCCATGACGGAGGCTTTACACTTTTCTTTGAAGTATTTGTTACTTACTGGCCATGAGTCTGGACTAGTGAAACATTGCTCTTGTTTAGGTGATAATCCCTATGTTACTATATATGGCAATTAAGAGAGAGTTTGCTTTTCTAATTAATATGCATACTGCCTTTTGGTCTATTCTCACTACAGTTATTTGTGAGAAAATTAACCTTTCAAATTTTAATTTGTAATGCTTTCAAATTTGTACTTGAAAAGTTTGTTTCCTTTTAACTATAGGCGGACACGCCAAATCAGATAATCGCCATTGAACAGTCTCAGTCGGACCGAAGCAAAAAATCATTCAATCCTGTTAAGTAAGAAATTTTTTTTCCCCCACTCTTCCTCCCAACCGTAGCTATTGTTGTATCATGGCAAAGAGATGGTAATTCAGGCAAATAGATAGTAGTCCTCAGTCTTCCTCTCAGGTATTGTTTCATGGTGAATAGATGGTAATTCTAAGCTGGCCTGTACAAGCCTTATTCAAACACAATACTAATTAACTTCCAAGTCTCAAAGGCTATGTCTACACTAGAAAAGTTAAGTCAACTTTAATAAGGTCGACTTTAAGTCTACTTAAAATCGACCTTATTAAAGTCAACTTAACAAGTGGCAACACTTTAAGTTGACTTAGTCCATTTTGTTAAGTCAATCTAACTGCCCTTAGGTCGACTTAACAAAGTGGACTTATGCGTCCACACTGGGCTTAGGTCGACCTAAGGAGGCTTAAGTCAACCTAATGAGTGGTAGTTATTAAGTCAACTTAAGCTTTCATTAAGTCGATTTAAGGAATTTTTTAAGTCGACTTATGAAAGCCTAGTGTGGATGTGACTTAATTTAAGTCGATTTAAGACTCCTTAAGTCGACTTAATTTGCCAGTGTAGACATAGCCAAAGTGAGGCATGCAGGTCTAGGATCACCACTGGGGAGCAACTGCAGTCGTAGTCACATAGTGTTATTTGCAGTCAATAAATCTGTAGATGATTTGGTCAATTTGTAATCAATAGAGCTGGTCAAGAGGTTTTTGAGGAAACTGTATTATGTTGCGAAAATGCTGATTTGCCAGAATGAAACTGGGGATGAGGTGAGAGAAAGGGGGAGGCCCAGCAAGAGAGAGACTCCTGCCATTGAAAAACCAATTTCTTGTGATTATGGAATTCTGAGCCAATACCTGGATCTCCCATTTTCCCCAGTGAGTGCTCTGTCTGCTGGTTGGTTATTCTGGGGTGTTCCGTGTGTATCTACTCCTTTATCAAAAACCTGGAAAGGTCTTTTTTTTTTCCCTTGCATGAGAACGAAACCAAAGTGTGAAAAGGAAGCATGGGTTCCATCCCCCCTTAATAATTAACCGGCATCAATGTAATGTGAAAAATATGGAGTATGGTGTGCAGAGATTTTTTTTCCATAGCATTCACATCAATGTTGGTGAGGGACTATGTGCATTTTCTGCTCTGCTGAATCTGCATTTACCATTAGCAGTACCATCTGCACTGCTTTAAAAAACCACATGGACTCTTAAGTCAAATTTATGGAAAGTCATTTATACTTCCTCAGCCCTCCTTTTTCTCTCACTACTGATTGTCAGATTATTTGTGTCTATAACAGGAACCTACTCTCTCAATCTACTTCCCCTGATTTATTGCCTGATGTGATAATCCAGTGTTGCAACATCATAGTCATTCTCCTGAATGGTTAATGTCTCAGCTGATTTACGTAAAAAGGCCCTTGCATCTTCCTAAAGAGTAGAAATGTTGGACTGTGTTTGCTTTGTTTTTGGTAAAACATGTTGGCTAGAGAATTCCTTGAATTTTGATGACATACATGCCTTTATTGTAGCAGGTGTTCAATGTTTGTGCTGAAGTGGACATCCCCTCCCCACCTCACCAAAAAGCAAAGAAATCCAGAGATTTTATTAATTTATGTACAGAACTCCTCAACACTTGGGAGTTATACCAGAGCAACAATGCTTAGAGGAGTCCTTGGCAGCATAGGCCCCTGAGAACCCCAGAGCAACAGAGCCAGAAGCAGAAGAGGGGGCACTGGAGCTGTTTTGGAGATGTACAAGATCTACATTTTCCAAGCAGTAGAAATTGCCTGTTCCATCTTAAGTGCTGGGGGGATGGTTAAGGAAAAAACCTAGGGGAATGTCTTGTGTCAAATCCCAGCCCTAATGTGGGAGAAGTTCTGCAAGGATTTCCTTTACTCCGTCTCTCTCCTGTGTGTCCAGATGTTTTTTATGATGAAAGGCAGGGAGAGCTGATCTCATATTATTAATCTAATAATGTGTAGGCCTAGTGGATACAGTGTCTAATTTATATTTCAGTTCAAATCCTATTGTTTGCATTGGTGTAAAATCTTTCTCTCTGTGTTTCAAATGAATCACTAATATACATTTTTGAAAAAGTAAAAACAAAACGAAAAAGCTCCTTTAACTGCAGAAGCAAAATATAATGTACAGCAAAACATAATCTCTGTAAGGGGGTAGTTTCTGTCTGGAGACCATTGCCCAGGATCAGTGTGTTTATATCACAAATACCTTAGTAGTTTGACCTCTGTAAAAGACTTCCCTTTTGTTATCAGTATAAATATTTCAGTTGCAATCATGGATTGGAATTGACTGTGTCCTGTGACTCAACATTGTTTTTCCTCGTTGTATGTAGTGGCAGAAATTTGAAAACAACTATTACGCTCATCAGAGTGATTTATAGATCATTTTAACCATGTTTTTACATGGAAAAAACCATCTGATCAAAAACATTTTGTATGTAGAAAATGCCAAGAGAAAAGGAGCAAAAATCCATAATATAGAAGGGCTCTATGTAGCTTAGAAGCTTTTCTCTCTTACCAACAGAAAGTTGGTCCAATAAAAGATATTACCTCCCCCATCTTGTCCCTCTAGTATCCCGGGACTCACTTGGCAACAACTATACTGCATATAATATAGACATGACATAAACAAAACAACACATTAAGTTTCAGAAAAGTTTGTTCCTGTTAAAAAATCCACATGGGTGAACTCTGAATTTGGAAAGCAAGACATAGATTAGTCCTTAGTCATTTCTGCAATGGTTCCTTTTCTAGATACCAAAGGATAGATTCTCAACTTGTATAAATTATTGTAGCTCCATTGACATCAAAGGAGTAACATTAATTTAGACCAGATGAATAATGAGTAGCTGAATGGTGTTTTCCAGGAAAAATGTGTTTGAATAGCTCAACATTACATGTAATAGTGGACATGAAAATGCAAATTAGATATAGGTAAATACACAAACAAACGGGAGAGAAATTAAGGGTTAGTTAATCTATTAATGCAGGGTGAATGATATATAGTAGTGCCCGAAATTAACAGTGAAGCCCCATACATGTCACTGCGCCTACCATGTGCAGCTATGTATGGCTCATGGTGCAGAGATATTTAGTAGATGAATATTACTAAGAACCTGATATTCCTGCTCTTGGTTGGATAATACAGTATATGACTGACTACATTTACCCACTTATTAATTGCCTGACATGGATGTTGTGATCAATTGGTTAATGTGAGGCTGAAGTACTTTGGCATCTTTGGTTGAAACGTGCCATAAAAGAAGAAAAATGTGACATTTTTATATGTGGGGAGCATTCTACATGTACTGAGAGTCCTCTGCTCTCAGCTCAGTATATAACATAAGAAAAAGGAAGCATGGTGATCTGCTTGGGGAAACTGGAGGAACATTAGAAGTGGTCCAGGTGTAGGATGGTTGTTTGCCCCTTAACATGTTTTCTTCTCTGTTTTAGACTTGATCTTCCAGGAGACCAGGTAACCAAAGTGACACTGGGAAGGTTACATTTCAGTGAAACAACAGCGAATAACATGAGAAAAAAGGGGAAACCTAATCCTGACCAAAGGTATTGTAGAGGTCCTCTGTCGGTCTGGGTGTGAACGGGAAGTGACTTGGCTTCACTGATATATTGAAGTCAGTGAACATCTGTGTGGCCAACTTTTCATAATTTTATCCTGATTTTTATGGTATTTGGTGTTTTTTTTAATTGAAGTCTTCTATTGACTTCAGTGGCTTTGGGTTCAATGAGCATTTACTAGAGAATGAACAAAACAAAGAGTAAGAAGTATTAATTTACCTCCCCTACTGCAAAATAAGTAATGTTTAAAATACAAGATTTAAAATAGAAAAACTATTATTGGTATGGCTGAATAATTATGGCCTAAAATATAATGTGACAGTCAGAGTCCAGACCCCCCCAGAGAGAGGAAAACCTGGGACTGGAAGGGCTGTAGGAGTAATTAGGTTGGTGGAATCCAGAGTGAGATCTTTGGGTGCGTCTACACTGGCAAATTAGGTTGACTTAAGGATGCTTAAGCGGACCTTAACAAAGCCATGTCCATACCTAGCTTTCATTAAGTTGATTTAAGTGCTTCCTTAGTCTTTAAAAGTGCCACAAGACTCTGTTGTCTGTCCTACCACTCTTTAGGTCAACTTAACAGCTAAGTCAATTTGTTAAGTCGACCTAAAATTGGTGTGGACGCCCTAGGTTGACTTAATTCCCTAAGTTGACCTAGAGCCATGGCTCCCTTGTCCCCGAGGGGAGCCACAGCTCCCTTTTTGCTGGTGGGGAGCTGCAGCTCCCTTCTTGCCTTATTCCCAGCTCCCTTCTCCCTGGGAGCCATGGCTCCTGTCTTGCCGGAGAGCCGGGCAAGCAGGGAGCGATGGCTCCGCAGGACAAGGGAGCTGCGGCTCCCCTTGTCTCCGGGAGCTGCTAGCCCGGCTCCCTGTCGACCTAGCCAGTCGACATAAGAGTCTAGTGTAGACTCTCTAAGTTGACTTAACAAGGTCAACTTTAAATTGATTTAAGTTGACCTTTTTAAGTTGCCTTAATAGAGTCGACTTAGCTTTGTAAGTGTAGACATAGCCTTTGTTTGTGGGCTGGCTACTGCTGTCAGGGCTCTGAGCCATCACAGCTTAGTATTAAGGCATCCAAAATTACAAGGCAGTTAGTGGTCTTACTGGTCTGGGTGGTCCCCCCAATATCATAAATACATTAGGCCTGTGAGGAGATTATTTCAGGTTAATTGTTAAATCATTGAAATTAATTTCATACTAGATACTTCATGTTGGTGGTTGGACTATATGCTGTCAATCAGGACCAATCCTATTTACTCTCTGCACAAATCTCTGAGAGGATCATTGTGAGGGTAGGTACAAATTTATGTTACTTTCATTTGAAGCACATTAATGGTTTCTTTTCCCAAAAGGTAACTTTTTGGTTATTGTTGGGCAGTGTACATTTTATAATTGTTTGTAATATGCATGATGACTCAGAGATCTTAATATTTTTGTGGGCTTATTGTACAGGTTGAAATAGTTCTGGTGTGCATGCATGTGCGAAGGGTGGATACATTTTAAGAGGAGCATATGTTAAGAAAAGTTACAAAAATGTGATAAGGCACAAAAATATGGAGAATTTTTAAAAGCTCTTGAATTGTTTTTAAATTATTCACAACTTGTAATGAAAAGTAAAAAGTGTCTATTGTAGGACAATTAATTTTTGAAAAAGTATGTGTGTGTGTCACATTTAGGAAAGTTCCAAAGGGGAACATTTAGGAAAAGGACTTTGGAGCAAGGGAGATTTTTTGCTCTGTCCTTTGAATACAGTATTGTGGGCAGACCCAGTTCGGTCCAGTTCTGTTCATTTTTATACAGGCAAGAAATCCCTCCAAATAGGGCTACCCATGTGAGAAATGTTTACAGGACTGGGTCCATAAAGGGTCATCTCCTTGTGATTTTTAAAGCACAGTTTTATTTTCCGAAAAGTAACTCAAAACAGCATCCTGAAGTTTCATATTTACTATCTCTTCATTATTTTTGTATCAGTTGTGCTCAGATTATAAATAATAAGCTCTAACAGCCAGGCCGGCAAACTGTCTGAGCTTGGGAATCAAAAACTTCCCAGCTCATGTCTTACCACCCATGTCAAAGATTCTATAGGCTAATTTATGTCCTTCATAATACTTGCGCAATCCTAGAGCTAAGTACTGGAACTTAGGAAAAGTTGTGTTGATGGGGTGAGGGCAGGATGAACCTACAGCTCATGCTATCATAATTGTGTTGATTCTACAGGGTTAATGGGAGTAAAAAACAGCAAACTTTTATCTTTCTCATTATAGTGAAATACATTTGACTCTGAATACACAAAAAGAATAGATATGCTAAATAAAAAGAAGTTATTTTTTATAACCACAGTAAAACTGCACTTTAAAAGAAAAAGTTCATGTTCTTTATTTATAAAAATATTGAGAGATAGATAAGACAAAATAGAACTAACATACAGAGCTGGGCAAAAACAAGTTTCATAGTCCAAAAAGAAAAAAAATATTTGGGGTTGAACTGGAAATTAAAAATAATATTTTGGTAAATTAAAAAGAAATTCTGCTTGAAGAAAACATTTTGTTTTGATCTCAAGCATTTAAAAACATTTTTACAAACTGTAAAATAAAATTGAAGGAAACGTCAAACCTAAGTCATTTCAGACAGAAAAACTGAACCATTTAGTTAAAAAAATGTCAAAATGAAACATTTTTATTTTTTCCTTTTTTTTTTTCAAAATGGACAATCTAGCAAAATTGATGTGAATTCGCTAAATGTTTGTATCACTGAATCTGTATTTTTTACTGAAAATGTTTTTATTGAAAAATTTCACACCCCTCTAATTACAAGTATCACTGACTATTAGTGGAAACATTTCAGGTTTTGCTTTTTAATAAGAATACCTACTTCTTATATAGTGCTTTTCATTAGTAGGTCTCAAAGAACTATAGAAATGAAACCATACACAGCTACTGTACTCTTGTAATGTTTTTGCTGTGTCATACCTGTACTTCATAACAATTTATTAGTCTGGAATAACTAGGCCTAGATCATCCCCACCACCCTATGTTTAGTGTGGGGGTAATTGCTGGAGTCTGTTCATTTTTTGTTATGGATATTTTAAAAAAATTGTCCAGAGGCCCAGACCTTGGCCTGTGTGCTTGTTTGGTGATGATTGTAGTAATATACATTTCTATAAATCAATTAAGGAGTTCTGTGCTGCTTTATTTCTTCCCCAGCCTACATTTTAAGTCCTCTGCTCCCTGAATAACTCTAGTGCCTGCCTCTGTTACAGCTCCTAGTTATTCCAAGCAGCAGTAAAAAACTGATCTGAGGCCTAGTCTACACTCCTGCACTGGGTTGATAGGAGATGTGCAAGCTACATACTGTAGAATGCGTATCCTCCATCAACTTCCTTACATTCCCTTACTATGGCGTATTCACTGTCCTGTACCGACAAGAAATGCCCTCCAGTCAATGCAGCCTTAATTCTTTCTGGGGGGGGTGGAGTAACTTTGTCGAATGGAGAACATTTCTGGGATCGACTGAGCAGATCTCCATTGGCCACTCAGTCAATCTCGCTCCATTGATCCATGGAACCTGACACAGCTGAATCAGTATAGACATACAAACAGTGCTTTTTTTCTGGCAGAACGCACCGGAACGGCGTTCCGGCACCTTTTTTTCCTTCTCCCACCCACCGGCCGCCTCGACTTCCTGGCCCAGAGCTGACCCCGCCCCGCTCTCCCGACAGCGTCGGCCTCCCGGCACGGGGCCAGGATCAGGCTCCGTTGCCGGGGTCTGTCTGCCCTGCCGGGGCTGCGTTCGGTCCCCGCCGGTGCTCCCTCCCAGCTGTGCAGGCTGCGGCCGGGCTGGGGAGATTTAAATCTCCCGCCCTGAGCATGCGCAGATACAGCGTGCTCAGGGCGGGAGCGGCCTGGCCGGCAGCAGCTCTGCCGGCAATCCCTGTAGTTCCCAGCCTCCGGCCAGGTAAGGGGGCTGGAGGGAGGCCTGGAGAGGGGTGGGGGTGGGGACAAGGAGAGTGGCCGGGTTGTGGGGTGCGGGGGACAAGGAGACGGGCCGGGTTGTGGGGTGGGGGTGGGGACAAGGAGACGGGCCGGGTTGTGGGGTGGGGGTGGGGACAAGGAGACGGGCCGGGTTAGAGGGGTGGGGGTGGGGACAAGGAGACGGCCTGGGTTAGAGGGGTGGGGGTGGGGACAAGGAGGGACCCCCGCGCAGGCCGGCAGCCCCCACCGCCCCCTCCAGACCCCCGGGGCTGCTTCCTTTCTCTTTTTTCTCTTCCTCTTCCTTTCCTTCCTTTCCTTTTTTTCCCCTCTTCTTTGTCTTCCTCTCCCCTGCCTTCCTTCCTCTTCTCTGCCTTCCTTTCTCTTCTTTCTTTCTTCCTTTCCTTTTTTTCTTTTTCTCTTCTTTGTCTTCCTCTTCCCTGCCTTCCTTTCTCTTCTTTTCTTCCTCTCCCCTGCCTTCCTTTCTCTTCCCTGCCTTCCTTTCCTTCCTTTCCTTTTTTCTTTTTCTCTTCTTTGTCTTCCTTCCTTCCTGCTCTTTCTGTCTTTGCTTCCTTCCTTTCTTTCTTTTTTTCTTTCTCCTCCTTCCTTCTCTTTTTTCTTTCTCTCCCTTCTTTTTTAAAACTTTTTAAAAATTAATTTTAAATAAAAACCTTTCTTAAAATTAGATTTCAATTCCAAATTCATTCCAATTAAATTAATTAAACACAATTAATTAATTAATTCTATTTACAATCACTTTATCTTCAATTAATGCCTATAATTTCTGTCTTGTGAGTTTTCCCCAAAAATTTATTCTGAAAAAGTTTTTCACACTGCTTGAAAATTTTGCACACAAGCCACCAAACCTAGAGGGAACATTGGCTACTAGTTGCGTACACAACAGCAGGCCAGCAGGCTAACATCGGTCAGTCCCACACTCTGGGCCTGGCCGGAGCCCACAGCACCAACAAAAAGTGTGTGGATGCATTACTGCCTGCCACCCAGTACCCAGAAACACAGGCCAGCAGCAGACGTGATAGCTACGCATTCACGTTTTTTTCTAATTATAATACGGCCCCCCAACAGTCTGAGGGACTGTGAACTGGCCCCCTATTTAAAAAGTTTGAGGACCCCTGCTGTAAGACCTCACAGGTTGTCTTTCAGTATATTAGCGGCCTGCATAGTTAATAAAACTTAACAGTTTTTACCTTGTATTTTTATTTCTTTGATATTCAAAAATTTACTGTTTACTGCACTATTTTCAGTGTTATTTCTTTATGACACGACGGACATCAATAGGAGTTCCGGTACCTTTTTTTTTAGAAAAAAAGCACTGCATACAAATGACTGAGACCTGGCAGTTTTTCTGTTGTCCAGAAGATTTTGAATAGCAGCAGTTAAAGTGACCCCAGTATTATTTCTGCTGGTTGGTAAAAACAGAGTTGGAACTGGCTGTTTGCAAATTCAGGGAGACAACTGCATTTTTACATCTAATTCACATTTGGATTGTTATCATATGAATCATAAACATTAATATCTTCATTTATGCTTTAAATGAAAGCTTAGAGTCTGCAGAATTTCCATGGTTTAAGCTCCCAAACCTACTAGGGGAAACTCATCAGATGCCACTAGTGAGTGAGAGTAGAATTTTTTTTTAGCACCTGGGCTTATTTGCCATTCAAATATATAAGCAAACGATTGAACGGACAAAAATAGAGGAATGAGAATCTAAACAGTGGCAGTATCCATAGAAGGGACAATAGCTGTGGTCTTCCCCTTGTCTGAATGGTTTGAATGAAAGGTAGGGTCTGCAGTGTAGCAGAATTCACAGAATGCTTTGTGAAGGGAAAAAGCATGTCATGCTGTAAAGTTAAAGGTTAAAGAACTACAGATTGAGTAGTGGTTAACAGGCACATCAGCGCATGCTCTATTTGTGACAGTGAGAAGCATACAATTCTGTATATTGAAGGCAGGAAACCTTGCAAAAATACAAGGCCTTATAAATGAGTTTTTGACCCACTGATATTTTGTTTAGACACACATTTTAATGCTTGAATCCACTGTTTTTTAAAATTTATTAAAAAAGGATTCAACAAAAGAGACATTAAGGTTTGTGTTAAGCTTTTTCCTGTGAGAGTCAGATTATTTTTATTTGATGTGTTTAATGTAAAGTAAGAAAGTTCAGACAAGGGGTGGTATTTTGTAGAATATTTTATGGAATATTTTGTAGACAATATAATATATTATATTGTAATAATATATTATAATGAGGAGATATTATATATGTGATAGAAGAATATTTTGTGGTCTTTTAGATGTGCTTATTTTGGCATTCCTCATTGAAAATGACAGCTGATTTAACTTGAGAATGCAAAAGTTATTTTTATTATAGATTGTGAATTCTCTTTAAAACTCTACGTTTCCAGGCCTATGCAAATATGTTAGATTTATAGACTCTAAGGTCAGAAGAGACCAATATGATCATCTAATCTGACCTCCTGCACAATGTAGGCCACAAAACCTCATCCACCCACTCCAGCAATAAGCCTCTAACCTATGACTGAGTTATTTAAGTCCTCAGATCATGATTTAAAGACTTTAAGATACAGGGAATCCACCAGCAAGTGACCCATTCCCCATGCTATAGAGGAAGGCAGAAAACCCCCAGAGCCCTAGCCAATCTGCCCTGGGGGAAAATTCCTTCCAGACCACAAATATGGCGATCAGTTAAACCCTGAGCATGTGGGGAAGTCTCAACAGCCAGCCACCCAAGAAAGAATTCTCTGTAATAATTCAGAACCCACCCCATCTACCCTCACTTCTTATGCCACTGGCATATTCACCACCAGGAGTCAAAGATCACTCAATTACCAAACTAGGCTGTCCGATCATACCATCCCCTCCATAAATTTATCAAGCTCAGTTTTGAAGGCAGTTATATTTTTTGCCCCCACAGCTCTCCCTTGGAAGGCTATTCCAGAACTTTACCCCTCTGATGGTTAGAAACCTGCATCTAATTTCAAGCTTACATTTCCTGATGGACAGTTTGTAGACATTTGTTCTTGTGTCCACAATGGTGCTGTACTCAAGTAATTCCTCTCCCTACCTGGTATTTATCCCTCTGATGTATTTATACAGAGCAATCATATCTCTCCTCAACCTTCTTTAGGTTAGACTAAACAATCCATGCTCCTTAAATCTCCTTTCATAAGGCAGGTTTTCCATTCTGTGGATCATCCTTGTAGCCCTTCTCTGCACCTGTTGCAGTTTAAATTAAACTTTTTTTAAAAATTGGGGACCAGAACTGCATGCAATGTTCCAGATGAGGTCTCACCAGTGCCTTGTATAACAGCACTAACATCTCCCTATCTCTACTCGATATACCTCTTCTGATGCATTCCAGGACCTCATTAGCTTTTTTTCATGGCCACATCACATTGGTGGCTCATAGTCATTCTGTGATCAACCAGTACTCTCAGGTCCTTCTCCTCCTCCGTCTCCTCCAATTGATGTTTTTTGAATATGATGGAAATTTCTATGTCTCAATTGATAAATGAAAGTGGAACTCATCCGTTAGCTTTGATTTGTTGCAACTGCTGTTACAAGTTAATTTGTCTATATCTACTTTAGTCATCAACATTATTATTCATAAAAAAGTTAAGCTGTTAGAAATAAGCTTTAGGTTGTTCGAAGCACATAAAAATCTTGGATTCAATAAATTGTTTAATTTTTATTTGTTGTTTTTCTTTCTGGAAACACCCACAAAGTGCTAAGTGCTTTTCAGACATAAAGGAAAGCTGAGTCTCCGTCACAAAGACCTTGTATTCTAAAACATGCACACAGGCAAAGGGAAGAAGAAATTGATACTTCAATACAAATAATTAATAACAATATTGTAACACCTTGCAGCCCTGGACATGGATCAGGATCACATTGTGCAGGGTGTTGTACAAACACAGAACAAAAAGACAGCCCTTGCCCCAAACAACTAACAATACAAAAGTGGTAATTGAGCACCTCAAATTATACAGATGTGGAAAAATTTTGTAAATATAAAAGTTATTCCTAGGTACCCATAGTGAGGTCACAATGTATCTTTAATCTGATGTATTGCCTGGAGTGTGTGCATGTTGGGAGTGCAGCATGTATGAATTCAAGACCAAACCCAACTCTTACCTGTTCAGCATGGACCTCAGGGATAGAATACAAGGAGAGGCTCTGAAAACCAGTAAAAAAGGAAATAAATCTGTATGCTCAATGAATTTCAAATAAAAACCTTTCAAAGCAGATATGTTAAAATCTGCCCTTCCTTCCTCCTTTCCAATTTCCAGTTCTTAGTGAGTGACTAGGCCAGAAGAAAGTTTGTTGGCAAACCAGAAATTATTTTGAGGTTTTCTAGCAATAATAACCTGGAAAGCTTTAAAGTTGACCATCTCATTTAATATTATAGTAAAATATAATACAAGAAAAGGCTTTATGGGCATAGAACATGTCCAAGCTGAAACATTTCTTTAAAGGATATCCATTCTGATGTGTCAAAAAGTTCAATAATGTAGTTTAAATGTGGAAGATTTGTGTGGCATTTCATAGTCCTTTGGTAAATTGGATAAAGGAAGAGGAAATCTGTGCTACTGTGTCTTTGACTGTAAAAAATTTTTCAGGCATCTAACCCTGGGCAGTTTGAGAATGACAGTGATGTGTTGTGGCAGCGAGGACATGTTCCAGAGACTCTAGTGTGTCATGGTCGAGTAGGAATTAACACAGATGTGCCAGATGAAGCACTGGTTGTATGTGGAAATGTGAAAGTGATGGGGACAGTCATGCATCCCTCTGACAGTCGAGCAAAGCAGAATATCCAGGAGGTGAGTTCTGTGGAGCTTTTATGGCATTTAAATTTATATCACCGTGCGTGTGTGAATGATCATTCTGACGCACATGAAGTAGATTCTGTTGTCCTACTCATTCTGGGATGTTGGCCTTAGGAAAACAAATTTACCGCTGTGAGTTGTGAAGCCATTCTGTTTGAACTCAGAGGGATTTTGGATTTGGATGAGAATGTGTGTGCCTAAATGAAGTGGTTTGACTGAAATGTATCTAAGAATAAAAATAAAAATAACAGTTAGTTGATGAACAGGTAGATATTTGATCGTGCCATGCTTCTCAATATTCTGGTTAAACCCTTGATGTGACTCTGATCCTTAATACTGGAGCATGTGAAACCTGGCCTTTATGCAATTAGGTTGATACAACTGAGCAGCTGAGAAGAATAGCACAAATGAGGATGGTTGAGTATGACTACAAGCCTGAATTTGCATCTATAATGGGAATAAACAGTACCCATGAAACAGGTATTCAATCAACTCTTCTTCTACTCCAGTGTCTCAGTCATTTCATATTTGTAGGTTGTGTCATAGTGATTAATTCCCTGGCATTTCAACCTCATTTTTAGGATTCTAAGGCCTTTTCCAGTGTTTTTCTTTTAAAACTGATGCGTATAAAAATATGTGGGTATCAGAGTATGTGTATATATCTCCATTTTAGTATGTGGCTATCAGCTGACATTTTCCATGCTTGGTTTCAGCCCAAAGGTGATGTTTCTTTTTTAAAGCTTTGGCCAACCATTTTTGTGCATTTGCACATTTAAAGCATAAATCCATATTATTATTCATCTGCATTACCATCATGCGAAGGAGTCCTCATCATGGACCAGGATCCCATTGGGCTAGATGCTGCCTTAAACATCTCTGTTTCACATCTCTGACTTTTCCCTGGCCTTCACATGCTCTTCAACCTAGACATAGGGGATATACACAAAATAAAAAATTGCAAAGAACAGATGACTTGTAATTATTATTTGTATTGCAAGAACATGTGAAAACCTCAAATAGAATCAGGACCCTTTTTGCTAGAAACTGTTTAAAACATGCAGTAAATTACAGCCCCAGCTCCACAGGGCTTGCAAATCTAAATGAAAGGAAAGAAACAAGTTGAAGGAGAAGAAGCTTCCCCATAGCTAGAAGGGAGTCACTATCACCCTTTCTCATAATAGGAAAACAAGGAGGGAGTCAATGAATTGGAAGGGCAGAAAATTTGCATGAACATCTGGAGGTGATGAGTTCCGCAGGCTATTGTAAAGGCCAATAGTTTGGCAGTTTTAAAAAGGATTCAATGTCTATGCAGATAACTAGAACATAACATTGGATGAGATTAAAATTAAGAATAAAAACTCTCTTGTTTTAGGGACCAAGACAGCCTCTAACTGAAGGGGAGATTAGGAAGAAACTTCTTTTAAGGTCTGGCTATTCCATAATTGTCAGTTCTGGGGTTTCTTGCACTTCCCCTAAAGCATCTGGTTATGGCCAATGTCAGAAACACAGGATATTGGGCTGGGGGGCACCTGGTTTGGTCTATATTCCTAATTGAGCCATCTATATATAGATACACATGTAGGTAGACAGAAAGAGATAGTAGTTCTTAGATAAGAGTGTGTGTGATTTAGAATGGTGAAGACTAAAATCATAAAAACCTGTAACTAGAACTGCTCGACAGTTTTCTGAGGGAATGTTCCTCCATCAGAAAATGCTATTTTGTCGAAGTAGAAACATTTTGTGGAAACATGTCTAGATGGGGGGGGGGGGGGGAAACAAACAGAATGAAGCACTCTGAAAAAGGTTCTGACTTTCTTTCAACTTTTTAATATGATAATTATGTAATATAAATAAAAAGTCAAAACTGGAATGGAATCTTTATATTTTACCAAACCGAAAGTTTTGATGGACCTTCAACACCACAACCAATTTTATTTTGAATTTTGGTTTGAAGAAAATATAATTTTGTTTTCTTCTGTTCTATTTTGGAATGGAAAAAAATTCAAAATGGCAGTATTTCCTATCAAATGGAAAAATTGGTTTCTGCACAGCTCTACTTTTTATTTATAGAGGTGCCACATTAGAGAATAAACAAATTACAAATCTGCGTGTAAACGATGATGGTTTTCCTTACACTAGTTTTCATAATTTTGCAAACAGGAATAATAGCCCAAGAGGTGAAAGAGCTTTTACCAACCGCTGTAAAAGAAGTTGGAGATATTACCTGTGAAAATGGAGAAAAAGTAGAGAACTTCCTCATGGTTGATAAGGTATATTATTTGTTTACTATTACTCAGTTATGCAATGCTGTGATACTTGATATGAAACAAAAACTTTAAAATAATGCATTTGTGAAAAATTTCAATAGAAATGCAAGTGGATTTTTTTTTACCTCGGATCAATCACACAGTTTTTGGCATTCATAACTAATTTGCTATTTTCCTTTGTGGAAGAGTAGCTTTGCTCTTGAACCATATTCTGTTTTACTAGTTCAGGGGCAGGACTTTGTGAATATCCTGATTATCTAGAATTTAGTTTGTCTAAATTTTTCTCACAAGACATAGTTTCTTTTTTGCTTAATAATTTGATAATATTCAGGGATGCTGGAACAATTTTTATAGTGAGGGTGCTGATGATGGAAACTATGAATTTACTGTTTCTCATTACTGCTTCAAGACAGGGGATGCAACAACACTCCTAATGCCCATAGGTCCAGCACCGCTGGTCAGGTACTGCAGAAACATTGTAAGGGTTTTGATAAAAAATTATTAAAACTATAAATGTTTATTAGAGCTAATGTTAAATTTATCTAAAACACAGATTATACCCAGATGATAGGAACTTTTGTTAATGATTAAATTATCCAAAAATACAAATTTTGGTTTAAGAAGTCATGAAATACATGTGGTACATAATTTGCAATATCCCTGATTAAGGTTAATACATTTCAGTTTAAATATTAGCATTCAAATATTTGGATACATCACTCTTAAGAAGTTATATCAAGGGTAGCTCCTGGAAAGCTAATGTAACATTGAATGTAGATTGTCACTCAGTAATTGAGAATTTAGGATACTTGTCCTTCAGTAAATACAGTCTATCAGAGAAGTATTTCAGTTAGTTTCTCAACTTTGCTTTTCAATGGCACTCTAGCTCATTTCTTCTGTTGTTGCTGATCTCCGGTAATCCATTCTAAATGGATGTCCCTTGACCACCTGATGGTGTTCAACACCATGAATAGCTGCATTGACTAGGAGTAGTGTTGAGTGAATCTCACTCGTTGCTGAGATTCCAGGGCTCTGACAATAGCAGATATGTTTGAACCTTGTAAACCCTTGCTCTCAAGGCATCAGCCAGAGGGGTGTATTTCTCTACCTTTTGAGCTCAGGCATAATGGAAGTCCAGGGTCCTGTTTTCAAAAGAAACTGTGATGTTCACCATTAGGATCCTCTTGTGTTCTTAATATTACATAATAAACTAATATTACAGTTAAAGCTAGTCACAAGTAAATAGTTCTTTTGGATTCTTTAAATAGTTGTCTGTGTTAGTCACTGGTTGTAGCCAATGTATGAGTCAAAATTACTGCCTTCAGTATTAATTAAGAAGACATTTGAAGAGGCCTATGTGGACAGTTCTGTGAACAGGAGTCCGCCCATATGGAACTAATTTTCAGACCAAAGCCAGTCAGGTATATCTTAGTCAGCCTAGACTCTGGAATCTCATCACACTAATTTGATCACTAATTTTTAAGACTCAAAAATATGTAAGATAACTTCAGATGGACCACGTTGTTTGTTTTAAGATGCAAATGTCAGAGTTTCACATTTTAATTGATCTCCAGCGTGTAGGTATTTGACTAAGAGTTTTTTAATTGTGAAAGGATTCCCGGTCTGTTCTCAAAACAGTAGTATTTTAACATACAACTAATTGAGAGACACTTAAAATGAAGTGTTGCCAAATAAAATTTGGATAGAGATTTCTTAAGATTGGTTGCTTTAGCTCTGCCAGTATTACAACAAAAGTCGTTTGCATCTGAATGTTTAAATTAATTTAACATTTCCAAAGACGAATTAAGCACTTGTGGTAATTTACTTCACAAGATGGAAACTTTCTTAATCTAATCCTGTTGTTTAACACAAAATCTAATGTGTGTGATATATGAAATTTCTCTATCTTAGACCTTTACCATAGCTTCAAAATCCTGCAATATGAAATGTTTATGATACACATGCTTTAATGATGAAAATAATATCTTTACGTTTGTACCACACAGTCTCCTGATATATTTTGATTTGTTGGTTTTCATAAATGTGTACTAATAAGCTGAATGTTTTAATGGGCACAGAACAGTGAGCTAAGAAATCAAGGAGCTGTCTTTTCTAGCCTCCAGAGTGCAAATATCAAAAAGCAGGTCTTACTGTGGAAGGTAGTTACCTTATCATAGAAAGAGCTTATAGATTTGTTGTACAAGCCTGGGATTTGAACAAAACTCAGGTTAATAGGAAGAATTCTGCCAAAGTGAAATGAAAATTCGTAGGGGGAAGAGAAGGCTTATACAAAGAGCAGAGAAATCTTATGCATGCCAGAGATAGTTATGTTTGGTCTGAATGATAGTGAGACTATTCTTCTATATTCACTGTAACTGTTATTTCAGCTGATATTTTTGTTCTGTATTTTACTGAAATATTAGATTGTGTGTATGGTATCCTAACACACCCAGTTCAGATGAAAGATCTATCAGGAGTATGAAATATTCAGTATTACACTTCACCTATATGTATTGTATTAAGAAATAAATTTACAAAGATATGCCTGAAAACAAGCTCTTTCTTGCCTATGTTATAGTCTATATAAATGATTAAAGCACCAGACTAGTAAAATAAAACCATATGCTCTTTATCTATATTGATTAAAAGTGCTGGGCAAAATTATGACACTGAGCCTTGGTCTGCACTTACCTGGAAATTCGGCGGCAGTTGATGGGACTTACAGAAGCTATTCTGCATAGCTTGCATAACTCCCGTCAACTTCATAACTCCATTTTTATGTGACATCTTCCCTGTGCTGTGCTGACAGGAAATGTGTTGCCATTGACAGCGATACACCACTTGAAGGGGTGATTTTAATGTGTCGACTTCCTGATCGATTACTCAATCAATCCAGAAAGATTGATCTGACAGCGGTGAATTTGCTGCTGTCAGTGGAGACATTCCCTGAAACATTTAGTGAACTTGTGTCAGCTTTACTAAGTTCTTTGTTTCTATTCATGAGCTACCTACGCTTTAAAAAGGCCTATGGAAGGAGGTGAAAAACAGCAGAAAACTCTGAATTCTATTAATTATGGCTTAGTGTTCTAATGTTCCTTTCTCATGATGGTAATAGAAGGTGTAAGAAGTTTCATTCCTGTCCATCACTGTGTTGTGAAGTTTAGTCCTGGGAAGCTGTTCTATGTAAAGGGCAGATGGTAAATTCAGGTCACTTAGTACTTTCCCTTCCATTAACAGGTTAGACCATTTTCCCCTGTTCTATCCCATTTGTCACTTGAAGAGTATTTAATTTATTTTGCGAAGTAAGATTAGATCTGAACTAGTTTGCCGCCTGTTTCTGTGGAAGCAACATCAGAAAGGAGAAAATGAACATACCATGTTCACTGTAAGAGTTTCACCTGGTTTTGTGTTCAGGTGAAGATGTGGCCCAAGAGGGGAAGTTCTAGGATTACTATAGAAAGGAATTGTTAATGTGGTTGTTCTACTAGTTCAAGATGCTGATTGCCTTCTCTGATGAGATGACTGGCTTTGTGGATGTGGGGGAAGTGGTGGATGTGATATACCTTCATTTTTAGCAAAATTTTTATAGGGTTTCCCACAGTGTCTTATCAGCAAGTTAAAGTAGTATGGGTTGGATGAATGGACTGTAAGATGGATAGAAAACTGGCTAGATCATTGGGCTCAGTGGATAGTGATCAACAGCTCAATATCTAGTTGGCAGCCAGAGCCAGTAACAAGCAGAGTGCCCCAGGAGTTGGTGCTGGGGCCAGTTTAGTTCAACATCTTCTTTAATGATCTGGAGGATGGGGTGGATTGTGCTTTCAGCAAGTTTGCAGATGACTAAGATAAGAAGCAATGATAGATACCCTGGAGAGTAGGGCTAGGATGAGGAGAGTGACCTAGACGAATCAGAGGAATGGGCCAAAAAAAAACAAACCTGATGAGGTTCAACAAAGACAAGTACAGATACCTGCACTTAGGACAGAAGAATCCCATGCACTGCTACAGACTGGGGACCGAGTGGCTAGGTAGCAGTTTTGCAGAAAAGGACTTGGGGGTTACAGTGCACAAGAAGCTGTATATGAGTCAACAATGTATCTTAATACCAAGAACACTAACGGCATATTGGGCTGCATTAATAGGAACATTGCCAGCAGGTTGAGGAAAGTGATTATTCCCCTGTGTTGAGCACGGGTGAGGCCACATTTGGAATAGTGAGTTCCAGAGGGGTAGCCGTGTTAGTCTATATGCAGCAAAAACAATGAGAATCCTGTGGCACCTTTAAAGACTAATCAATTTCTTTGGGCATAAATTTTCGTGGATTGCAACTCACTTTGTCAGATGCAGCCATCGAAAGCTTATGCCTGAAGAAATTTGTTAGTCTTTAAGGTGCCACAGGATTCTGGCTGTTTGGAGAATTGTGTCCAGTTTTGGGCCACCCCCTATAGAAAGGATGTGGACAAATTGGAGAGAATCCAAAGAAGGGCTACAAAAATGATTAGGGGGCTGGAGCACATGTCTTCTGAGGAGGGAACTAGGCTTGTTTAGCCTGCAGAAGAGAAGAATGCTGTGGGTGGAGGGGGGATTTGATACTGGCCTTTAACTACCTGAAAGGGGGTTCTACAGAGGATGGAGCCAGGCTGTTCTCAGAAGTGGCAGATGGCAGAACTAGGAGCAATGGTCTCAAGTTGCAGTGGGGGAGGTCTAGGTTGGATATTAGGAAAAGCTTTTTCACCAGGAGGGTGGTGAAACACTGGAATGGGTTACCTAGAGAGGTGGTGGAATCTCCACCCGTAGAGGTTTTTGAAGTGTAGCTTGACAATGCCCTGGCTGGCATGATTTGGGATTGGTTCTGCTTTGATTCTATGATTCTAAGATTCTGTGATTCCAGATCATCTCCTTACCAGGTCCACCTTTCTACTCCCAAAGTCTGTTCTCTGCTCCCTACTCATAGGATTCCACCTTCTGTATATCCAGCCCTGCATACTTCCTTCTGACCAAGTCATGACTGGTGCAGAGAGAATGTTTCAGAAGTGTTTGCAACATTTACTCAGATAAAAATAACTTTTCCTCCAATGGTATCCATGTCCCATATTTTCTTTCTGCAAACATTAATAGGAACTTCAGTGAAAATATATTTGTATAGTGCTCAGTGATTTTAATACAAGATGTGGATCTAAACATTTCAATGTAATAGATTTAAGGTGTATTGAAATAAGAGCTTTTGGAATTTTTCCTGGGACCTAGACCTCTTCAGTGAGGCACTAAATCTCTAATCTGCCCTTTCTTCCAAAGAAAACATTCCTTTATTTTGCCAGGTGAGTCATTTTACTCAGCTTCTTGAAGTATGACTTGAAGAGAAGAGAAAAAGCAGCAGCTTCATGTCACTGATGTATGGCCCTATAATTGATTTCATGGTTCCAAACATGAGGCCATTTTGAAGTCACTTGTCAATAAACATACTATAATAGTTCAGTGTGTGACTTACCTCCTGTCCCCTAGGCTTGGTGTATGGTATTTTCAATGAAAAAGATGAATCTATGCATGTGTCCCATTTCCACATGGCTTGAAGATGCTGGATCAACTTAGCAACCTTTGGCAGAATAATTGCTTCATCCAAATCTAAATGAGAGCATTGATGTTCATTAGCATGGAATGGGAAAGCAGTTTTCAAACACAGCAACAAAAAAATACTGTCATTCTGCCCTTAGCACGGATCAATGAAAATTTCCATTTAGAAATAGAGGTTGGAGTGAAATACATATTACCCAACAGAACTTTGGTACCCTATATAATGTATTCCTACTGCTGGGTGAAAGAGTTCAGATAAAATAAACAGGTGTCAGAATTGCTGGGTTGGGCAATGAGTTGGCTGAAAGGTATGGGAGCTTATAAAAAGATCATGGGAGACCTGTGTTGGCGGTCTTTCTACGTAGTGTCATTTATATTGGTATAGCTAAATACTTTCTTAGCCCTGGTCCTAGAAATAGCACAAGGATCCTCTTCCCCACCTCTCTCTCTCTGACTCCCTTGGAAGTTCATGTTTGGTTCACATGACAGGCTAAAATTCTGGCTTATTTGAGCTAGTTAGCCCATCCCATAACTAAACAATCCAATGAGAATGTAAATCCTGGAGACAGCATTCAGTGGCAATGGCATAAATCAAAACAAAGATGCCTGCCATGATACTTCTGCTGCTTAAAATTCAACAGTGTTAATTCAACAGTTCTCCAGCTTATTCACTATCTTTCTTAGACAAGCATTCATTTCCATTTACCGCAAATCAGACATAAGCACTTTCTCAACAGAGCTAGCTACCCAGCAAAATGATTTTGTACTACCAGATGGCCTACATTTATTTTGAATTAAGTGTGTTTTTCTCTTAAATGCTGAAACCATCTTTGGATGGATGACAGCTGTTCACAGCCTTGATTGTCACATTTCATTGATTAATACAGTACATATATGTCTCCTTTTCCCCCCCTTCAGGATCAGATCTTTATGGAGAATGTTGGAGCAGTTAAGCAGCTCTGTAAACTAACAAACAACCTTGAAATCAGGATAGAAGAGTTGGAAGTGTGGAATAGAAAACTGGCCAAGCTCAAAAGGATAAGCAGTTTAAAATCAACAGTCAGTGAAAAGAGCACACTCAGGTATCCTAGGATCAATTCATGAGAATGTCTGATGGCTCTGATACGAGAGATAATAAAACAAGTGCTTGGGTGATGAAAATTAAAACTAATGTAGTTTGGTGGGGTTTCAGTTCATTTCCAGGTACTCTTGCTTCCAAATTTTATAAATATTTTTTAATTCAAATCATGTGCAATAAATGCAAAGCTTATATATTTCTTAAGTCACTTCTTTTTTCAAAATTTGGTGTCTCCATGTTTGGAAAATGTCAGCTCAGTAGCAATTATTTCTGGAAGCTGTGCAGCCTAATAAAATAAGGCCTGAACGATTCCAGTTACAACCCTGTAATAGCAATTTCCAAGTTAAGGGAAATCTACAAAAACCTCTTTGAAGAAGAAAATCTTCTTTACAACTTTTGTGGGAAACTGATGTGCATTTTATGTTTCTAAATCTCCTTTTCAATTTTTCTTTGAAAATAAATGTACCATTTAATAGCATTTACCTGAGCATATTGACTAGTGCCCTTTGTTCTTGAAAACGAAGCTATGTCCGCTCTGACTTTTTTTGTTCCTTTTAAATGTTGCTATCACAAAGGCATATAGCATTAATGCTACTTGGAAAGCATTTCTTTTCCATTTATGATTACTGAAACATTTGAGTGATAATGATTTTTTTGTATTTTATAGCAAATTTAGTCGAGCGGCTAGTCTTTTACCCTCAAGAAAACCAGTCCCTATACAACACAGTAAGGTGAGTGAAATTTAAATATGTGAAGGGGGTGTGGAGGGTGGGTGGGGGGGTGGGGTGTGTGTGTGTGTGTGTGTGTGAATGAGTGAGGGAGGGAGAGAGAGAGAAAGAGTTAGTTAGTTAGTTAGTTAGTTAGTTAGTTAGTTCTTTATAAGGCTTAGGACTGGTCTACACTGCAGAGTGAGGTGACCTAACTCTATAAGTATCCACATTAAAATGAAGCTCCCACTGATGTAACTTGCCCACTACACTCATGCCACATTTATGAGAGGCATAGCACTGAAGACGATGAAGATAGGTTGATGAAATGTCAGTGGAGACACTGCTTGCTTACACTGGTGGTTGCTGCTTTTCAGAAGCCATCCCACAAGGCACCATGCTGGCAGTTAAATTGATGCAAGTGCTCCTGGTGAGGATGTGCACCGCCAACACAAGTACCGTATTGTGTACGTCGAAAATTGATTAAATTACTGTGGTGGCTGTATGATGATTTCAACTTAATTTTATAGGGTAGACTTGCCCTTGGACATAACTGCTATAACTTTTGATGGGAATGAGTTTTTTTAGACATGATGAAGCTGGTTGAAATACATTTTTTTTCCAGATTGTATGAAAAATGGTATTCATGCCTCCAAAACAGAATTTTATGAAATCAGAATACCACAACCACATTTTTTAGTGCAATATAAATTGTGTATAACCCAGAAAAAGAGCGGCAAAAGAGCAAGAGAATAAATCTAAATGAATGTAGCTATGAATGTAACAAAATAATTGTTAAATTTTGGGGGAAAATCTGTACCCCTTGAAAATGAGAAATAGTTCACCAATGTGATAAAGACACAAGGGAAGTTCCTCTTAGAATCTGAATTTGTGGCTTTAATAAGAAGGAAGTGTGTCTGAAGTCACGTAATGCATCCTGCCAATACATTTGAGCCTCAGTCTAACATTTTGTTTATGCAGTGCCTACTTATCACTTTTCTATGGCTCGTTGATTGCACCCTCTGTGTTGTACTGTGTTTGCTCCTTCAGTTTCCAAAGATATTGTGGTGGGAAAGGTTAGAACAGGCAAAGTATGCAACAGGAAGTCTCAGATATGGTCAGCGGAGTCACTCTGTTACATCAGTGTTTGCTGTATTCTGATACAGAAAAGAAATTTCCATTGCACAGGCATGTAAGTCATTAAAGGACATGTGTTGAACTACTTCGGCATGTTCTTCCAAGTCTGGTACCTCTGATCCTGCCACTTCAAGACACCCATAGCTATTGCTAGTGCCAATGTGTACTTATTGTTGATGGGACAAAGCACTCTGTATCCTCAATCTCTCCATATTCTGAGACCACTTTAACTTTTGCCCCACATGTACTTTCTTTCTGTATTTAGATCAGATTCAGTTAAGAATAGTCCTGGCACATATTGGAAGTTCCTCCTCTCCTAGCTGTGATTACCCTCAATTAATTACTTTGGTTTAAACAGTGGAATTTTATAGGCCTTTCCTCCAGAGGTGAAGATAACTGCCAAAGAAAACAGCATTTTCTGTGATTTTTGCCTATGCTACTCATTTTGAGGACAATGTTCTTCTCCCTTTCTCAAACTTTTCTTTTCCTTGAGCTAATCACTTCAGGGATATTCCTGCCAATAGTCCATCAGGAGACATGTAACACCATTTTAGACAAAATTAGCATTATTAGTTACTTAGCAGCCTCTGCAGTTAGTCAGCTATATATTGCTTACATTCATATTACATATATTCTTTTTCTAGGTATGTTATTCTGAGAAAAAACAATCATGGCCCAATAGGATTTTCCAGATCACCGTAATAGCTTTGATTGTTGTTATGGCACTATGGTAAGAAATATATTATTTAACATATTTTGTTTCTTCTCTTGCTGCACCTCTTACCCCTTCAGAAATCAGATTCTGGTTGTTCATAAACATCGGTTTGAAAGAACGTTTTAAATTAGAGTTTAATTTATTGCAGTAATGGTTGCAAAACATGCATGTAGGCCTTTTTCTTCACTACTAATACTCCGTGTGGGGAAAGTGCACAGTTTAATACTTGATAGAACATGTGCCTGTAAATATGGCAGAGTCAGAATATTTGCCCCTTGTTTAAGGGTTACCTGTTCTCCTTCATTATTCTTAGGCCTTTCTAGACTATAAAAATAAGCCTATCTATATTAGGTTGACTTACAGTGAGTGCATAAATTACTGTGGTGGCTGATGTCCATGCTACCCTCCTTGGTGGTGTGCATCCTCACCAGCAGCACTTCCACTGACCTAAGAGAGGCAATGCTGGCAGCTCCCTGCTGGGAGCTCAGTTGCCCTATGGATTCCTGGGTTCCTGGCAGACTGCCCCTACCCCCTTCCCACTCCATGTTAGGGGCTTCTCCCTTCCTCTTTCCTTGCCCGGAGCTGTGGGGAAGCCACCTCAGACTTCTTGCTTCTGCCTGTCTTCTCTCCCCAACCTGCTCCCTGCAGGGAGCTTGGCAGCATGAAGTGGGAGGAGAAGCCACCTGGGGCTTTGCACCCTCCCATCTTGGAGCCAGGGAATGCTGCCTGGGGCTTTGCCCCTTCCAGCTCCCCACCAGGAGCTTGGAAAAGCCCCCCAGGGTTGCTTCTCTCCCTGCTGGAAGCGGGAAACAGCTGGGCTCTAGGTACCTGATTTTTTGTGTGTGTTTCTTTTTTAAAATCAATTTCACGGTTCCTGTGGAGCCCTAACAGAATTCCAACTGTACGATCCTTAGAAAAGGGACAAAAATGCTATTACTTCAGGGTCTGTAGCTAATGCTATATAGCACTTTTGCTAAGGAAAATTGAGCACGTTTTCTACCATATTTACAAATGTAATGTTGCTGTTACCACCGAGGAGCTCTCTTCCCACAATACAATACTTCAAGCCAGACTCAGAAAGGAACACATCAAAAACTGTTGGGTCCCTTATACCAACTAACAGCTTGATCTAAAGTCCATTAAGTCAATGACAATCTTTCCATAAACTTCAATGGGCCTTGGAACAGGTCATGCTTGCTGTTGAGATCCTATTAATAGTATGCATGTATCAGAGGATGGATATCAATCTACCGACTAATTATCTTTTTACAGTGCCTTGACAATATCCACCTTTTACGTACTTAGCATAGAAGATCAAGACCTTAGTCGAGATCCCATTCACAGGCAAGTAGTTCACTATTATAACTTCTGTCTCAATAGACAGCTTCCGTGACTAATCATTTTTCTTCTCCTTCAGCAGCAATGCTACAAGTTCCATTACACACCCTCCCTACACCACTGTGTCAGGTACTGTACTTTTACATACAATATGACTGCAATTTTGGTGCTGCTGTAAAGAAAGTCGAGACACGTCTGTTGTTCTTTGTAGCACTCACTGACGGCACAGCTTCCCCAAGCGTGGCCCCCAACATTCCCATCCCCGAAGTGAACTTCTGTGACATCTTGCCTTGTGACAGAACCTATTGCTGTCCAATTCATCATACAAAAGGAAAAACTGCAAGATATCAGATAATGAAGACAAAGGAGGCGAGTAAGTGGAAACATGAATTCCTATTACTGTTAGAGTGGGGCAAGAAATGATTTTTCCTTCCTGAAAATTTTTTCGAGATTTCAAAATTCATTTCCTGTTTGGCATCAGGACAAAACTGAGACCTTTGGAAAGTTTTCTTGAAAAACCAGAAAGACAGATAGACGGACAGCTCAGAATAGTCAATTGCACTCATCCAGGGTGTGAGAGAAGCAGATACGAGTCCCTGCTCCGAACCAAAGAGAATGGGGACTTGAACATATGTACCCCACATGCCTGGACTGCCCTATCCACCAGGCTATTCTGTGCTGGTTAAAAGAGAGAATAAGAATGAGAGTAAGAACTTAGGTTCAAATCTGAATGGTATTTAGGCACCTAAATATTCAGATAGGTGCCTAAAGGAATTTTCAAATGATATTAGGTGCTTGGAAAATCCCACTGGTCATGTCTCTGCATCTTTAGGCACTAGAATATCAAGCTGGGAGCACTTCTTACTAGCCAGTTATACTTAGGTAATGACCCAGGTGAAGTTGAGATCCGCTAACTCCTTTAATAAACCATTAGATACTTTTGACAATGAATTGGCTGGATGTGGTGGAAGATAAAGTAACTTGTGTTAAAAACTGATAAACTTGATAAGGTTCCAATATATTTTCTGAGGGCATGTGTAGTGATTTCACTGCCATAGAAGTGAAATTTAAAGTAATAAAAACAAAGAGCTTGTTCGCCAGGTAGGGTTTTCCAAATACGGTGATCTAAGAGATGGCATTCTGAGACACAGCACTGTATAATAATACTTTTTACTAAAATAAACATATATATTCTCTCTCTCTCTCTCTCTCTCTCTCTCTCTCTCTCTCTGTGTGTGTGTGTGTGTGTGTGTGTGCGTGTGCGTGTGCGTGTGCGTGTGTACATATATAAATACCTGGTAGTATAGGTGGTGGTAGAAAGTGGTATTTGGTAGCGGATGGTGCTGTAACATTAAATGAGGTCCCAACCTGGCAAAGGTTTGAGACTTGATTTTTCTCGTTACTTCTAGACTGTAAAATCATCAACACTTAAAACTGAATGTTGGTACTCTTAATCCCAACAGTCATTCTCCTTTCTTCCCCTTTTGTTGACCTGAGGATTGGTCACTAACCAGTCAAGTTGCCAGGGATTGAATTCTTCCAATGGCTATATTAGTGTAGCCTGAGCCATGTGTTACCATGGTCTGAGTCAAACAGCATGACTTTTGCAGTGTGAAGGTGGGGCCTGTGCTGCATCTTACATTGGCCTTCAGAGATCGTTACAGTGCTCCACAAGGGAATTCAGTCAGGGTAAAAGAAGACTGAGTTCTGAAGTAAGGAGCAGCTTGTATCTGTAATGATCTGAAAGGAGAAGTCAGTACTGAAGTCCAGGACCCAGATCTGAAAAGGCTCTGGGTAGGCAGCAGGCCTTGACTCTTCTTGGGGCATGGCAGAGTGACCTGATAAAGGGACATTTAGGTTGTTTACAGACAGTGTCTACAGTGGTCATGATCCTGGTTCAGCTTTTATACATGGGCTATGACAGTCTTACAACTCTACATATAATGGTTGTTCCTTGACCAGTATTTGTATTGTAAAGTGCTATTCCATATTGTTTTCAAATCATTGCTGTTAGTAAGCAGGAAGCGGTTCTAATGATTCCAGTTGAACTAAGCCCTGTAAAAGTCATCGCTCAACACACTATCTTAAAAACGAGAGCCCTGAATGATTTGTATTACTCTGAAGCTTGAAGACGTATCAAGATTTTCTTAATTAAAAATACACTAATCTAATTTAAAAATGAGAGAATTTGGGGCAAATTAAAAGGCTGTCATGCCCATCTGGGTATCTTTCATGTTAGATGAGAAGAGCACATTCCTGTAGCAGGAAAATAAGGATATACACTGCAGTACCTAGAATTAGAAACCCATGCTCTAAATAGCATGAAGTGTGGATCCAAGAGTGAAATCTGCTCACAACAGCACACAAGCTGTTGAAATATTTCATATCTACAGCAAGCTTAATAAGGCTGAATGGATCTCCCAAATGGATGGTAACAATGTCAATAATCAAGCCAAATAGCAAGAAAATCAATAAGCAGCTTAATGTAGCTGTGTCCAAGACAAATGAGAGAGAAGAATTTGAACAGACCAAAAATATGAAAACTAAACGAGGTGAAATAATCAGGACAAACATTGTTTATTTTAAGGAATCAGTTCACCGGTTTAAGAAAATAGCCACGGAAGCTGAAGGCTACCACTGTTTAAGTGGAGAGGAATGCAAAATCCAAAAGTCATTTCAGTGGGGTCTTTCCTTGCTCCCACAGGTGGGTACTTGGTGGATACAAACAGCCATGCATACACTTGCTGAGCACACATGTGCTTTCAGCCCAAACACTACCTAGGTAAATCTCAGATTAGTTTGAAATGAACAGTTGTGCTAGTGAGACTTAATTCTTTGAATGCTCATGGAAAACAGAAACAAAAGAATGTCCAAGCAACGCCAAAGCAATTAACAAAAAATTTCAACAGATGTTCATAGATTATGTATTATAGTATTTGCCTCACTCTAGTGACTGAGATATATTTTTCCACACATTATTTCCTTGAATAGGGCTGTAGTTGTTTGTTTCCAGCCTAGCAGCTGCTATGGCATATCTATTCATGCTAACTGTCGTTAAGGAAGACGGACTGTCCTCATTTTTTAACAGAATGTTGTCATTTCCGGTGTGTGCTTCCCACCAAAATAATAGTTCCTCAAAGAGCTCAATGAGTGTTAAAGAGTAATCACAATTTTTAACTATACATCCCTATTAGTTACCTTCAGATGTTGTCATTTATAGATTCTTAGCAATGTGCAGTCATTAGAACAACATAATCATTGTTTTTCATGCCCTGAGATTAATTTAGTGCATGTCCCAGAAAAATCAAAAGTCACAGTCTAGGAGTGTGAATTAATGGGGGACAGGAATGAAGCGAGAGGCCACCAGATTTGCTGGCTCCTTGCTGGAGTCTTGTGTGAAGAAGAGTAGAATGAGTTCTTTAGAACCCTCACTCCTTTTCAACTTCATCCACGCCCAAAATATTATATCTGTCAGTCAGTAAACTGGGTCAGGACACACAACATGGCTTTAAAAAACCAAAAGATTATTGCATGCAAGAGAACATGAGGTTTTTATCACATTCAGTATCCTCCTTCATGTAATGTGTTAAATATGCTGGAAATTTCAATGAATACCACTGCACTTCTTGGTAATTTCTGATCCTCTGGAATGATATTCTATGCCTCCAAACAAAAAGAACTTCAGCTAGAATCCTTTTTTCGGCATTTCATTTTGATCACACCAACACACTGGATAAAGCATTTCTTTGGGTGGATAAGGTAATATTTTTTCATTGGATTAAATTTTGTTGGTGAGACAGACAACCTTTTGAGCTGCACAGAGCTTTTCTGCAGGTCTGTATATAACTTAAAAGGAGTAAAAGAAAACTAAGGGACATGTTCCAGAGAGGTAGCCTGCCATGTTAATTTATTCCAGCAAAACTAAAATACAGAAGGAGTTCTGTTGCACTTTTAAAGACTAACAAATTTACTCAACCTCATGTACTGTCTCCCTCAAAACAGTGAAATCTAAGTGAAATAAATTTACCTTTGCCCTACTTCTTAGCATCATTCACACGTTGTTAACTGAAAAGCATAATGCTTTTATCATCTTCAGTCTAAAGCATCGCCAGTGGATCTGCTCCAGTGTCCCAGCCTGTGTACTGAATTTTCCAACAGAGCACTGTAAAATAGAAATAGCAAGACTACAGGGAGAATGTTTGCTTTTTCATGAACAGTCTGTCAGTTCCAGCAGAGGACTGACGTTTACTTTCAGAAGTACTCTTAATGAGTGCACATGCTGCCAAGGAAGTTTGCAATGCACTATCTAAAATTCTGATCTAGATTTTCCACTGCAAAGAATGTCAGAGAGGAAAGAAAGGAAAACAGAGGGGAAGAAACAGAGGGACAACTGGTAAATTTAAAAGAATGAATTAGCAAATAGGAATAAGGTGATTATGGTAGGAGGCAAAACAGGTCATGTGTGAATTACTCTAAACAAAACACCTCTTGAAATTCAAGTTTTTCTTATATTTCATTTATGTCATCTTGGGTCCTCAAACTTAGCTCTTTAGATGTGTCCAGTGTTGTGGGTTTGCCACAGCCAGCATGTTACCTGCATTTCGGTGGACAGCTTGTATGTGCCTTAGACCAAAAGTATGGCACTGGATTTATAGCTTTTCCTCAGAGACTCAGGGATTCTTTGTCTGTCTGCAGGATGGAGAATGTAGCAATTTAACCCCTATAAATTTCAAGTTTCCTTATTAGAAAGCAGACATATAAATAGTACACAAAACATACCTAGAATTCATTATTCTGGTTCCGATAGAGTCAAATGATCAGTAAATAGGATGATCTCCTTTCCAGAATTCTCCATCAGATTCTCTAGACTGAAGTCTCAGCCTTGGTCTACACTACTGTTAGGTCGACATAAAGCAGCACTCGCCGACCTAACTCTGTAGGTGTCTATACTAAAATATAGCTCCCACTGATGTAACTCCCTGACTCAAGACGCGATGTAACTTGTCCACTTGAGAGGTATAACACTTAAATTGATGGAGTTAAGTTGGTGTAGGGTCAGTGTAGACATTACGTTGCTTATATTAACTGTTGCTGCTTTTCAGAAGCTGTCCCACAGTCCCCATTGTGGCAGTTAAATTGGTGCAAGCATGCCTGGTGAGGACGTGCACCGCTGACACAAGGACCATAGGCTATGTCTACACTTGTTAATTTAAGTCGACTTAACAAACTTTAAATCGACTTTATGTCGACTTAGCATGTCTACACTTAAATTTTAAGTCGACTTTGGGGGGACCCTACAAAGTCGACCTAGAGCGTCCACACTGGATGCCTAGGTTGACTTGTAGTGGATAGGGGGACCTTGGACTGGTCTACGGTGGCAGGGGGCATCCCTTGCCAAGTGCCAGGGGGCTCAGCCTTTGCCCCATTGTGCCTGGGTACAATGGGGCAAAGGGGGACAGGGACCCTGGCAGGGCATAGGGGCAGGGTGGGCAGGGCTCTGCCCTGCCCTGTGCGGGGGCATGCCAGGCTCTCCCTGTGTTAGCCACCCTGGCAGGGAGGGCAGTGGGGGAGTCCTGGAGTGCCCTAAGTCAACTTAGAGTTGACTTAGGGCTACTCCAGGTCTACACTGGCCTAAGTCGACTTTAGAAAGTCGACTTAAGCCTAAAGTCAACTTAAAACGAGGTTTTAAAAAGTTGACTTAATTTTCCTTAAGGAAAGTGTAGTGTAGACGCAGAGCAAATTAAGCCGACTTAAAAAAGCTTAAGTCGACTTAATTTACAAGTGTAGACGCACCTATAGAGTGGATGTGTAAAATTGATTCAATAACTGTGGTGGTGGTATGTCAATGTAAGTTAGGTTAACTTACTTTAGTAGTGTTGACTTGCCCTCAACCCTCTGTTCCTGACACACTACATTTCAGGTCAGTCCTTGTTGTTCTATTCCTTATTTCAGAAGCCTTAGATGTTCCTCTTGCTAATCCCATCTTTACAGTCAGATACATGCAGGTGTATTATGCTGGGAAGTGAATTAACATCTATTTCTTTCCTTGGTACAACAGTCAAATAGATTTCATGTTTACTGTGGAAAATCTTTTCTATTTGGCTATTTTTCATTTTTTTATCTATATATCTTAGCATTTCAAAGTCATTTGACTTTGTTGTCTACAGTTGGCTTTTCTTTGTATGCACCTTGGGCTGAATGAAGTTGGTTTGTATTTTAAATTAATCTGTCATTTGGCGTACACGTGCCTTGGTTGTCTGCCATTTGGGAGAGAACATTTTGCTATCTGCCTTGTGTTTGTTTTGCTGTCCATTTGTAATGTTTGAATAGTTTGTACAGGGAGATCAATAAATACTGTCACCTCCCACAGGAAACAGAAATAAATGGCTATTAGAGAGAAACTTGATGGAGAAACCTGACCTTGGAATTGACTGTAAGTCCTCCATTTAAAAGACATACTTTAAATATATAATGTAAAAAAAAAATTACTTTTGTTTGAATTCCTGATTGCCTATTTTGGGAAAATTGCATTTATAACCGGTTATAAGAAGTTGGAGCTCAGGAATCTGTTAAATACCAGTAGGCCACTGGCATTTTCTTGTAGAATTAAATTACATAGAAGTGTTCATTAGACTTTTTTACTTATCTACCTGCAACACCTGCTGATTTCTTTATCTTAGTCCAGGGGATGACTTTTATAAAGGTAGGACTGCATGCAATGAGCTCATCTCAGCTGAACTTCCCTTGCACTTCTTTTCTAAAGACTGTTTCTTGAAGGACTTGACTTCAAGTCAAATTAATGAAAGGTGTGTTATGCACAGCTATTTTCCCTCCCTCTCCCCCAAGATAAAAGACAGCTCTCAATGGAGGCCAGATCCTGTAAGATGCAGGGCACTCTGGCTCTAATCCAGCAAAAGCATTTAAGCATCTGAGTAGGTTCATTTGCTGCAAAAGAGGCACTCACGCTTAAAGTTAAACAGATGTTGAAGCATAGGTGAGCTGAGTTGCCTGCAGCTCATGACCCATCTGCTCTGGGGATTCCATCAGTTGTGGAGACTAACTAGTGTTAGAAACTGTAGGAAATTTTGCAAAACTTTCTGGTGTAGACAAGGCTCTGGGTTCCTAATTTAACTGACAGCACAACACTAACAGATCGATTCTGGATGAAGGAATCACTGTGCTTGCAGCTGATGACTGCAGATAATATGAGAGAGCATGCTGGCACTCCTGAATCATAAAGATCCACACTTTTGTTTGTTAGATGGTGTTTGTTTCTAGCAGCAGCTTGTTTAAATAAGAATAGTGTGGTCCACTGGACATGGCACTGGAATTCAGGTCAAAAGACCTGGGTTCTGTTTCCTTGTCTGCCCTGGACTAGCTGTGTGACTGTGGCAAATCCCTCACCTCTCTGAATCTGTTCCCCACCCGTGCAATGTTTTGGCTATTTAGTTAGCAAGCTCTTTGGGGTACGGAGAGTCTCTTGTGTGTATGTAGACTGCGTAGCACAGTGGGTCTCCAGCACTACTGTCATACAAATCATAAGAAAGTAGTGTTGTCATAAAGGGAAGGTTACTACTGTACTAGTTCTTTAAGGGACAAACATGGTCAGTCTATGAAAGTTACTTAGATCCTTTTAGCAGGGGGTTGGACTAGATGACCTCATGAGGTCCCTTCCAGCCCTATGATTCTATGATCCTCTATTGCCATAGTAATTGAGCACCTCATAATCTTTAATTCTCCTGACACCCTTGTGAGGAAGGGAACATGTCATACAGGAACCCTGTGGTAAAAAGGAATTGGGTTCAAACTTCCCAAGTCCCAAGCTAGTGGCTAAACCACCAGACCTTCCTTTCAGTCTGCTAACAACTTCCTTCCTCATCCTTTCAGGTAGCCACTACTGTCACAGTTCAGAGCAAGTGCACCTCCCTCCATGGCCCTGAAAAGGCACCCACATTAGGCTCCTCAGCTGTCACCTCTCTTGGGTGGAGATCCACATGTCTCTCCCTCTTGAATGGAGTATTTCCAGACTACATAGCTCCCTGCCTGTACTTGACCTTTCCAGCACAGTCAGACTGCCTAAGCTGGCCTGCTTTCCTTATCTCCTGAGAGACAGTAAACAGTTTAATTGCCACAGCTATCAGTTACCCCCAGCTCTTTCTAAGCAACCACTTTATTCTTATGGTAAAAAGATTTAGAGAAAACATATTAAAAACAATAAAAGAACCTACACACGTTAATAAGCTTACCAGAGATCACCACCTGACTCCATCCAGGGCTCTGGTTGATGATTAGTTCTTCAAAGCCCACATGGGTTTTTCCTATCATCACCCAGTTCATAAGAGCTTTTGCTCAGAATTAGCTTCCCCATGAATTGGTGAGTGCCACTTTTATCCAGCTTGGGCCTTTGAAGAGACCATGACTAGGTAAATCAGTCACATAACTGATTTTCTTCAAAGGTACAGCTTCACAAAGATGACTCTGAAGTTGAGTAATTTGTACATCCTTCTTCCCAAGTATTTCCTATGAACTCCACTCAATGAAAAACTTGGACTTGTCCATTCTTTTAAAAGAGTTCTTTGAAGCAAACAGCACTTCCCAATATTTACATTACTCCTGTCTCCTCTTAAAAGAAATTACATACCATTCCACAATAATTCATAAATACTTGCATCTTCAATACCGTGATCTTCTAAAATGCTTTAACTTAATGCAGTAAAGTTTCTGCAGGATTTTGCAGGTTATTGTCATATCTGTCACAGCTATGTAAGGTAAATTTAGAAGTTTGTTCAATGAGTATTTTACTTTAATATTATCTCAATATCTTACTACGTTGCCTGTCACCCCAAAGATATGAAATTCAGATCCAGAATTTGAACCAAGTTCAAATTACCACGAAGTCTGGGGAAGTGGATTTGACCTGGTGTTTCAATTCAGCACATTCTACAGAGAAGGCAGAGTCACAAAGCTGAGATTTGAATTTCCCCAAATCTCAGGAGCTAGAGGTGGAAGAGGGTTGATCTACTGTTCTGGTTTGGTTTTAGATTCTAGCTGATCTATTTCTAGAACCACAGTTTAATTAGTATGTAAATGCATGTATATCCATCTTATATCAAATAGGTTAAACACAGAATCAAATGCCTTTACGGAACAGAACGTCATTTGCAGAGATTCTTAGAAAAGTGATTCCATTTCATTTTGGATCATTTCTCTAGGAGAAGGCAATGATTTTGAAATTAAGGGCCGGTATCTCTTGAGCATATCTATGCATGAGCAGCTCCCATTAAAGAAAATAAATATGCACACATAAAAGCTTTCTTGTTACTTATAGTGCCTGCCTCTGGGACTCTGCCTTTGATGCTCTGTGCTAGGAAAATGCTTTAATATAAGTAGCCCAACGTTGCCCATGGAATTCTGACATGTGACGTTTAGTTTCCATCTCCCCTTACGCTGTAGAATGAGGATAATGTTCATCAGCTGATGGCTTCTATTGCAGGTGAATGTAGACCTGCAGCAGCTTCTACCAAGGATAATAAGGGACTGAGAACTACTGTGTTAACTGCAATGTTGTTATTGTCTTATCCCAAATTCCTGAAATAATCCAGAAAAAAATGTTCCTAATGTTTTTAGGGATTGATACCACAATTAGTTCCATGCAGATTTTGGAAACACAGCAAAAAATAGACCGTCGCTATTGTAGTAAAAGTCTACAGTGTAGGTGAGTGAAGTATTTTGTTACATTGTTAGTGTGATGACATATGAATATCATTAAGGTGGCATTGGTGCATGCCTGTCTTCTCACGTGTTTTGATAAATATCAATACCATTTTTTCACAGTTAATTGCAAATACTACATTAAATGAGCATTTTTACATTGTAATCTATTAAATGCTTTTTCCTAATCCACATACAATTTTCATACTCATGGAAACAAACTTCATGAACTCTTTGGTGTTAATGTTGTCCCTTTATTGTTATCAACCTTTAGGAATGGAAATTACAGCTATGTTATTCCTGTTAACAAATACACACCCACTAATGTAAAGCTCTCATTGGAAATAAAGTAAGTACAACCAATGCAAGTGTGTCTATAGGGGAAAAAACCATGCTCTGTGTTTTATAATGAAGTTGCTTTTGCCTGATTTTTCTGTAACCCAGATGAAACCCATTCCTGTGCAGAGGGCCAGGACAAAGTTTAAACATAATTTAAGTCTATAAAATAGTGCTGCAATGGGATGTAATGCGTCAGGCTGGTGCCGGCACTCTGCATGAGAATGAATTTCATCTACTGAGATAGATGTTAAAATGTAATAGTCTTTGGCTCAAATCCTATAGATACTTAAGCACATGCATAATGTTACTCACTTGAAAGATTGAGGCCTTCATTTATTGTGATTTTTTTTTTAATATAGAAAAATTTAATTAAGAGAGAAGAAAATAGTTCTTGCCTTTATTTATGACATAGGACACAGCCAACCAACAGCAAACTTCTTAGTCAGCAAAGGCTTCTTGTCTTGAACATAGATCTAGTTCCATTCTGTTCTCTCAGAAGTAACTGGCTTGGCTGTTCCTTTTTTCCTGCAGTGAAGGCTGATAGAACTAAAAACAGTTGAGTTGGGAATGTTTAGTTCTGCGTCATGACATTTCATTACTCTGATCTCTCAGAGTTCAAAGGTAGAGCTTTAAAAAAACTAATGTAATATTCTTTAAAGGCAATCTACTAACCTTGCATATTAACATGCTTGTTTTTAAGATGAGTGAACATAAAAGGACTCTGACTGAAATGGCTGTGAATTAACTGAAGCAGAAGACATAAACTTTTTATTTAAGTGTGTCTTTATAAACCAAAGTCTCTACCCTTGTGAATGGGTATGAACGTATTGCACTCATAGGATGTTGAATTTATTTTAGGTGCTCTAAATGTGTGTTCAGGTACTTTTGATATACGTTTAGTTCTGTAAGCTTTCACTTATGAAAACCCTGCAGAAATCCACAAACAATCCACATTTAATTGTGTTTATTGCTCTATCCAAATACTATAAATAAATGGTAAGCTTTTATTTCCTCTAAATAAAATCAAGTGAAGCCAACATATACCATTGCAACCTATCTAGGGCCCAGTATGTGGCATGAGTATTATCCACTTGTACAATTGGTATGTTGTACAAATGTCTAATTAAAGCTGTAAAAGCATGCTTGCCAGGCAAGCTCTTTTCCTCCTCCCAGAAAAAAACCCTTAAATGTTCATGTTACCTTGCTGCTTCCTTTGTTCTGCTGCCTGTAGCTTCATCCAGCCTCTTACGAGCCTTTGTTTTCTCTTCTTCTGACCCTCAAATTGTATCCTAGAAGCTGAGGTTGGCAGGACTAGAGCTGAATGATTATATCTAGATACTGTTGGAAAACGAGAAGGACAGAGGCTTTTCTCTTGAAGAATTCTGACTGGAATTCTCTCCCTAAGTCAGTGTTGATCTGTGTCCTCAATCAGGGCAAAGCACAGGATGTGGTTGTTTCCTTTTTAATTGTGTGTATGTTTGAGCACAGTGGGGTTGTGGTTGTTTGTGAAGCTTCCTGTTCTGGCATTAGTTTTGGGCCTGTCTTCCCTATAGTTTTGTTATAACTGTCTTGGTTTTATGGCACTGGGGAATGATGAACTAAAGCATGTGGTTATGGGTGGTTTTGAAGAGATGGGAATATACTGTTAGCTTTAAGTAGGAAATGCACAAGTTTGGGAGGTTTGTATCCGGACATGGATTTGACTTTGCAGTTAGATAGGCTGAACCAAAACTTTGGATGCAAACTGTGTTGTCTCGGGTTCCTGGGGCCATTGGGGTTTGCCATGGTGATAAATGGGAGGGTTGTTAAGTGCGCGGGTAAACCCGTTTGTCTGCTGGCAATCTTTGCCAGACATGCTGAATAAAGCCCAGTAAGGGAACTCCGAAGCCTGTTATGTCTATTGATCATTATTTAATTTTAATACATGACACAAACTTCCCCCCAAGAAAGCATCCAGATCATGATTAGACTTTCTCAAGCCAGACAATTGCAGCTCGAGGTGAAAATGGCAGCTTGCGCAGCCAGACCCACTCTAGCTGTACTCTAGTTAGCTTGCTAAAAATAAAAGTGAGATCACCATGGCATGGGCTCAGGGGACTCTGATGTGCTTTGCAGTATATGCTTTGCCGTGTCCTGGCCTTTAAAAAGCAGCAGAATCGAACCTTGACTTATTTTCCTTTTTCTTGAAGCACCACGGAGCCATTAATCATCTTTCAATGCAAAGTCACTCTTGGAAATCTTTGTGCCTCTCAGTCACGAAACAGAAACAGGAACAGAAGGGAGACTATCCCAGAAACTACCCAGGTAAGGCTTTTTTGGTTTTGTTCTGTTCCTTTTGCAGAGATTATTTTTCTTTGCCTCCTCTCCTTAAAGGTGAATTGAAAAGCTAAAATGAAAATCAAGGCAAGCCCAGGAATACATGTTCAATGACCACAGGAACTTGGCCATGGGAGGCATTAAGCAAAAAAATAATTTGTAACTTGTATCCCCCTCTGTCAAATCCTTTGGCACTTCTTAAAGACAGTATGCATCTTTCTGAGACACCCCTGATACCTAAATTGCATGGGACTCTTGGTCTCCATGACATCACAGAGTTGCATTTTGGGATGTCTGTAGGAGGTGCCAGTATACGTTGGAGATGCGAAGATAAATCTTTGAAAAGGTTAGTCACAAATCCTATATCTGCTGACTATCCCTCCCAATGAGGACATTTGGGTTGTAATTCTATGAAGCTGTGACTGTTTACCTCCCTTTCCCAGAAGAAGGGCATCCCCGAGTGATCAAAGGAGGGAGATATGTGTTGGGAGCAGGGGACAGAAGAGCCTACACTCAGGAACTCTAGCCCCAGAGCGTGATGAGGAGGGCAGCAATTGCAAGCCAACAAATCTATAGGCTCAGTCATTTCTGCCCTGGCTGGTCCTTGAAAAATATCAATGAAAAGCTGACACAAACTTAACAGGCTTGCATTATTTTGGTAAACACATTGGGCCAACTTCTGCTCACAATTTAATGGCAGAACTCCAGACTAAAATTCAAATCTAACAGCTAGTCTGCATTTCCAATGGTGTAAGTTGAAGTCAAACGTAACCCTTTAGTTCAAATCAATTTGCTCTTGTATTTTGCAAAACTAAACTAGTTCTTCTTTAAAGCTCCCATTAGCTTCTTGTGAGGGTGGCTTTTCCCTGTTTTCATTTCACTGCTGGCCTTTGTAAACTCATTCAAATATAAAATGCACATTACATTGGGTGCATATACCTTGATAAGCTTCAGAGCTATAACTTAGCACTCATGCAGCTCCATGGTGGTATAGAGACCAGTGGAAGAAGATGCAACAGGAGCGGGCTCTGGAGTGTTTTCCACCATGACCACATGGTGATGAAGACCCATTCAACCTCTGTCCATGCCTCTGCTTTCACTGCTAGTGAATTATTGCTTTTAAGATGATATGCTGGCTCCACTGAAAACAAAGGTAAAACTGCCATTTACTTCAGTGATGCCATCATTTCACCCAGAAAGCCGTATAAAGAGATAGTTACTGTGTGTAGGTGAGAAATATTTTCCTGTATTCTCTGGGATATCTCCGGGGGAACAGAAGTTGTCCAAAACACCTGAGCTTTTCCCAGCATCCAAGCCAATTGGAGATCTGATCCTGCAAGATGCTGGGCACCCATCTCCAGCAAAGAAGCAAGTGCCCTGAATCCCCATTAACTGCAGTTAGAAGAGAAGCAGCTCAATACCGAGCAGGAATGGGTTTTTAGTAGGGCTGTCAAACAATTAAAAAATTAATTGTGATTAATTGTGAGATTAAAAAAAATAATCACGGTTAATTACAATTTTAATCGCAGTGTTAAACAATAATAGAATATAATTTATTTCAGTATTTTTGGATGTTTTCTACAGTTTAAAATATATTGGGATACATGGGATACAAAGTGTGCAGTGCTCACTTTATATTATTTTTATTACAAATATTTGCACTGTAAAAAAGATAAAAAGAAATAGAAAGATAAATAGAAATAGTGTTTTTTCCCATTCATCTCAATTGTTACTCAACTGAACTCAAAGTAAACCTTTAAACAAAGAAAAACTTTAAAGCCTACATGTTTGCTCAGTCTTACTTCTTGTTCAGCCAATTGTTAAGACAAACACATTTGTTTACATTTACAGAAGATAATGCTGCCCACTTCTTATTTACTAAGTCACCTGAAAGTGAGAACAGACATTCATGTGGCATTTTTGTAGCTGACAATTTTACATGCCAGATATGTTAAATGTTTGCAGACACTTTTGTGCTTTGGCCACCATTCTAGAGGATGTGTTACTATATTGATGATGCTCATTAAAAAAAAAATGTTAATTAAACTTGTGACACAATTCTCTCCCAAGGAATTCAATGTCTCCTGCTCTGTGGTTTTGCCTGCCTTCTGCCATATGTTTCCTGTTATGGCAGTCTCGGATGGTGGCCTAGCACATGTTATTTAATTTAAGAGCACTTTCACTGCAGATTTAACAAAATGTTAGAAGGAACCAATGTGAGATTTCTAAAGATAGCTACAACACTCAATCCCAGGTGTAAGAATCTGAAGTGGCTTCCTAAATCTGAAAGGGACAAGATGTAGAACAAGCTATTAGAAGTCTTAAAAGAGCAACACTCCACTGCAGAACTACAGATTCCAAATCCACAACAACCTTCAGCTGATGGCATCAGATGATGAAAATAACCATGCATCAGCCCACATTGTTTTGGATCATTATTGAGCAGAACCTGTCATCAGCATGGAAGCATGGTGGTCAAAGCAGGAAGGGCTGTATGAATGATTAGCATATCTGGCAAGGCTATATCTTGCAGTGTTTGCTACAAAAGTGTCATGGGAACACCTGTTCTCACTTTCAGGTGACATTGTTAATAAGAAGCGAGTAGCTCTATCTCTCATAAATGTAAACAATGGTTTTCTTACTGATTGGCTGAACAAGAGGAAAGTATGAGTGGACATGTAGACTTTAAAGTTTTATATTGTTTTGGTTTTGAGTGCAGTCACAAAACAAAAAAATAGTATATTTGTAAGTTGCACTATCCCAACAGAGACTGTACTGTACAGTACTTATATGAAGCGAATTGGAAAATACTATGTCTTTTATCTTTTTACAGTGCAAATATTTGTAACAAAAATAATATAAAGTGAGCACTGTACACTTTGTATTCTGTCTAGTAATGGAAATTAATATACTGATATCTGTGATGGAATGTTACATCGCAGGTAAAACCAAACCTTGTGTGCGCATGTTTTCTTGCAACAATCTTTGAGTGAAGACTTTGCCTTATTCCTTGGAATACATAAAGGCCTGTGCACACTCCACTTGTTAATCAGCTGAGTCACAATACTTACCACTTCATTGCACTTGAAACTTCACAGAGCACTTTGGCATATCTAGAACAATTCTAGCTTCCTAAAGGAGTCTAGAGGGAGCTCAGTTATTCATGGCCAGCTGAGAATGCAGGGAGTCAGATGTCTGTCAATTCCTGTTCTGAGTTGATCAGAACTAAACCCATTCAGAACATTTCAAGTCAGCACTCTCCTTTTGTCTTTAAAATACACTGACATCTCTTCCTGTAGCTATCAAGTCTTGTTAACACAATGATTTGTACTACATTTGGCAGTGAAATGCTTTCACAGCCTATCCTTCTCTCCAGTTGAATGTAAAATGAGGTTATCCGATGTCTCTCTTTCTATAATTCGTTATCTAGGGATGTCAGCATATTTGGATTCTCCCTGTAGCTTGGTGGTACGACAGCGCATACCATTTCCGAGTAGCTGCACCGGTAAGCTTTTCTCAAATGGGAAATAGACCAAAAGAAAAATGACATTTTAGTTGCAATTAGTTTCTCCATTAATCTCCTTTATTTTTTTTCCTGCAGGACCTTGCAGACTGTTCAACAGATCCAAACTATGCTGGGATATTTTTTACTGATTACTATTTCTACTTCTATAGACAGTGTAACTAAAATATTGCTGATCATTTTGTTTGTTGGAGGGAAAAAAAGATACTACTCAGGCCACTAAAAAACTGTCTTAGTAAAGTTTGCAAATGAAATGTGCAGAATGTTTCTTAGTTTTTGTTTAACCATTAACTTTCAGAGACAAATGGGTAAAAATAAAATATTTGACTGTAATCCAGGCTCTGTATTTCCAATCATTACTTGTAAAAGGACATGATTTCTGAAAATCAGTGGAGAGCTTGATGTGTAGCTATTAGAGTTCCACTGTTCTCAGTAAAGCCATAAGAAAGAGTAGATGAAGGAGAAAGAGTGGTATTCTAATATGCTTCAGGCCATTCAGAAGACTTGGTGAAAAATAAAAATATCAATTGCAACTGAAAGTCTTGTTTTTGTCCTACAAGCATCTACCTTCCATTGTTTATCCTTCTTTTATAGTGTATATAATTTTCCCCCCACAAAAGCTTTGTTATCATAGAGGTTGTACAAATGCAAAATCCCACTGACATAATAGTGACAGGTTTAGGAAATCGCCAGCTCAATCTTTTCCTCTTCACCCCAGAGTGCATGTAATTATTTCTCTGTGTCAGGTGTCCCCTGCTAACATCACATTGTATAATAAATGTGCAACTTTAACACCAGAGACATTGATGCAGGAATGGAGTGTATGTTTTAGATGGGATCTTTTGGGTTTTGCTATGCAGAAGAATGAAGTATCTTGGATATTTTTTGGAGTGTGTCACAGGTCCACAAGATATGTGCTATGCCTCAGCTTTTTTAAACAGTCTCTTGGAGGAACCCCTTCAGCGTGCCAGACCACCAGGAGTTTCCCCTCTTTTACCAGGGCAGGCCACATGGTGTCCGTGCCTCTGAAACTGAGCTGGTAAGCTCACACGGTGAGCTCTGGCCAGAGACTCCAACTGAGAGACTCCTGTTCAGAGACCTCTTGTTCTCTTCAGAACTCAATGCATGTCAGCAAGTATTTGCAGTGACACCAGGCAGCCTTTTCAAAACAGAGTAGAGTTTATTAGTCAACAGGAATACAGCATTGAGAAGTCTTTAGGTAAGCATAGAGAAGCAAAGGTAAAGACATAGTCCATTTACTGACTAAAACCAGGATCCCTTGAGCCATGTTGCTCTAGGAACCATCTTACATTCCTTTCTCTCTGTCCATGCCTCTTTGTCCATAAATCCCAGGTCAGATTGACTGTGTATCTCCAAAGGCCAGCTGCTGGTCCCCTGCTGGGGTCTCATATTCTGCCTGCCAGAATTTCCCATTATTTATTAATTGTTCAGTCCTTGGGGTTACCATTGTCTTTCCTCCATTGGTATGGGTGTGTTTCAGCTAGTTCTTAATGACCCATTCATGCCACCTATTTAATCCTTCTGTACGCAGTGGGTAGCAATCCCTAGTCAAGTAAGTCATTGTCATCAATATTATCTATCTATCTATCTATCTATCTATCTATCTATCTATCTATCTATCTATCTATC